>JBAMJV010005871.1:0-53972 GCA_037951105.1 Echinarachnius parma
ATGTTACTAAGTCCCTTTAAATATAATGCCAAATGTTAGCAATACGAATTTATGAGAAGAATTACAGTGTAAAGACGTGGAGGCCAAACATCTGGTTGGGGATAGGCATACTCTACCACATGGGCTATGTTGACATATGCAAACATTAATAAATAGTTGATAAAATATGCCTTTCAATGATCCAACATGTCTATTGAGGTGATGTTTGAACATTCCATGTTGCTACATGTATATGCCCGTGTAAAGAGCGATAATGCAAAGTGATATTTGCTAACACATGTTAAACTCTCCCATATAGACGTTCATATCAAAACATTTTAACATAATGTCATGCAATGCGAATACAACAAACTACGTGAGAACGTGTCGATGTTATCTTAACATAACTAAACAAATAATTCCCCCTCAAAACAATTATTCATAATGCTTTGATCACATGATTAACATTCATGTTTTGAACAAAAAAGTTAGAGAGTTAAACATAGAAATTGTGGGTGGAAGTCAGATTGATCCGACTACATCTGTTCATGACTGAATGAGTACGGATTAAACACACAATGACCCGATTTCAAAAGTCACAATAACTTGAGTACGTCTGTACATTGTTGTGATACAGTTAGTGTGGTTGGATGCATTGATGATGGTTTGTGAATCAATTCTATTTGAAAGTAAATCCATTTCGATTTTGGAATGGGTCATGTGATTAAATGCTCAATAGTAAAACCCAATGCTGAACGGGATGTATGAATGGACAGATATGAAATATGATAGACCATTTACATAATACATGGGTGTGATGGAAGGACACGTAATAACCTAACATGTTTAAATGCCATTTTCGCTATAATCTAGCTATCAATCATTACTACAAGTAGTGAACAATGCACGTACACATACACGCACAAACACACACACACACACACACACACACACACACACACACACACACACACACACACACACAAAACACACTCACGCACACGCACAAACACACACGCACACACACACACACAAAACACACAAACACACACACACACACACACACACACACACACACACACACACACACACACATACACACATACGCCATTCGTTTATATTCATAACCCAACGCTGAACAAAATAATTATAATGAACGTTAATTGTTAGATTGTAAATAGTTTACTGAAATTACGGTTTCAACTTTACTTGCACACACGCCAGTGGCGTAGACAGGTCCTTACACCTGGGGGGGATGATTTGCCGTTCACCGGACCAAGACCAATTTTTCGAGACCAAGGCAATTGCTTGAAAGTCCTCTCGGGGGGGGGGGGGGGGGGGGGGTAGATGTTTAGATGGTCGTGACCAGGCGGGCCGAAAGCAGTTTTTGATTTTTTTGGGGTGGGGGGTTGTGTGTAAATAGGGGCTCATGCCCAACCACACTCACAGTGTTGCCAACTTTGAGCAAGATGTGAGAGTGAGACATTGCAAGGATTGAAGCGACCAAGCCCGAGGTAGCGAAGTGACTGAGCGGGGGGAGGGTGGTTCCCCCCCCCCCCCCCCCCCCCCTCCCACGGTAGGGAGATTTTGCATTTTTGGACTTGATATTGTGCATTCTGGTGCTTACCTAGATATGAAATTTGGGCTTAACATTGACAGTATCTGGGAAAGCGTGTTATGATTTGATCGACCAGAAATTTCAAATATATTATCACGATAAAACAAATAATTGACACACTAATAAATATGCACCTCAACACAGGGAGCGAAGTGACTGAGCGGGGGGAGGGTGTGGGAGGGGGGTGTCCCCCCTCCCACGGTAGGGAGATTTTGCATTTTTGGACTTGAAATTGTGCAATCTGGTGCTTACCTAGATAGGAAATTCGGGCGTGTTATGATTTGATCGGGCGTGTCATGATTTGATCGACCAGAAATTTTAAATATATTTTCACGATAAAACAAATAATTGACACACTAATAAATATGCACCTCAACACAGGGAGCGAAGTGAGTGAGCGGGGGGAGGGTGTGGGAGGGGGGTGTCCCCCCTCCCACGGTAGGGAGATTTTGCACTTTTGGACTTGAAATTGGTGCTTACCTAGATAGGAAATTCGGGCGTGTCATGATTTGATCGGGCGTGTCATGATTTGACACATATTTATAATAATTGACACATATGCACCCAACACAAATATTGTATTTATATTTAGCATCATACACAGTTTCAACATCACCATATGCCACATTATGTATGATCCAACAACTTAGCCTATTGCCAAGAATGAGTCCCGAGGGGCGAAGCTACCGAGGGCTGGGGCAGGGCCAAATAGGGAGGGTATCCCCCTCCCACGGAGAAGATTTGCATATATATATATACTTGAAATGGTGTAATTTGGTGCACGTCACACAAGGAGCCAGAGCAATGCCAGCCTACACTGGAACTACGTGGTCTGGTATACAGAAAAAAAAATACTCACCCCTGACCATACGCAAGTTACACAACAAACTGAGATAATCTGTCCGCGCGCGAAGCGCGAGGCAAAAATTGAAAGTTGATGTATAAATTACCTTTTTAACGTTAGAATTAACAAGTCTTAGCTCATACAACTTATGTTTTCTTTCCCACTCTTATACAGCTACACACAAACAAAATATATCCTTCCCTAAAACCTGGGGGGGATGATTGTACATGTCATCCCCCCCACCTTGTGAGGTGGGGGGGATGCATCCCCCTCATCCCCCCCGTTGTCTACGCCCCTGACACACGCACACACAAATACACAAACACACACACATGTGTACATATAAACATTTGTTTATATATGCGTAACCCAACGCAGAACTGAATACTAACAATGAACGTTTAGTGTAAGACTGTAAATAGGTTAATGAAATTACTCTTTCAACTTTACTTGCCATAATATTCATCATTCGAGATTTAAAAAAACAAAAAAAACAATACAAAACTAAACTTTAGTTTGTTACTCTTATTTACACTACTAAACTATTTACTGTGCATCTGACAAAAATGTGAGTATCTACGTTTTGCCTCAGAGGGCGTTTTCAAAATATCGTAGTCTACGAGATTTATTAGAGTGGTGGCATACATGTATTATACCTACGACACAAGAGAAAGCTGCTACGAGAAAAAAACAGAACCTCAGTTTGAAGGAGAGGGTTCTTAAAGGGATCTTGTAACATTGTTAAAATGGACACAACTTACTTTGAGCTCGTGCTGTTCTCGCATACCTTGTTAAATACGTATTGCAAAAATTAGCATGGAACAGGTTTCGGTTTTTCGAATTTCCCTGTCTTTCAAAAGAACTTACGATTGTGTTCGGATTTACAGTTATTCACTGGAAAGTTGTAACTGTGTACGAAGTCATTGAAATCAGTTAGCGAATATCACTTTGCATTTTCGCTCATAACTCAGCCATATGAAATCCATTTTACATCCATTTTCACAAAGTACATATTGGACACATCATATCTCAATGATACACATTTTATGAACCATTCATTACTGTTTGCACATTTCAATAAATTTACCAGATCCTTTTGAGTTATTTTTGGGCCAACATCTTAGTTTTCTTAACATGTTTAGTAATACTATTCGTAATAAGGCTATTAATATACGTTTCATTCAAAGGCGCTTGCTTTGAAGTTCTGAATTAATGTATTTTCGGGTTCAATGGAAAAGACCTTTAAACGGGATCTAGAAACTTGTTTTACAAGTGCAGAAAAAATGCAAATGATTGAAATTATGTGATCTCATGTCGAATGAATGATGTGTGAAATTTGTATACTAAATGAAAGTCATATGATCGAGATATGGGCGCAAATGCAAATTGATACTGGCTAACACATTGCACTGACTTTTGTATACAGCATAATAATCCAGTAGGTAATTATACATGGAAGAGATATTTGGACAAAACGAAAGCTGTTCAATGCTTAGTTTGGCAATACAAATACAATGGTGTATTATGAGAACCGCTACAGATCCAAGTAAAGGTTGGGAATATGTATAACGATATATAGATCCTTATACAAACAAAAAAACACAACTAGTAAACATGGCATAAGAACGAATAGCTTCAAAAGGAACATAACTGCTGATATTCAGCTGAATTTCAACTAGCGCGGACATTCAATTAATATCTATATATTTAAAGGGACTTAGTAACATTGTCCAAATCCTCAAAATAAAATTTTAATTCTAGTGGTTCCCTTATACCTTGTTGTATTCGTATTAACAATAAAATCATGGGACAGGTTTCGGTTTTTCAAATTTCCCTTTCGTTACAAAGATATGTATGATTGAAGTATTCAGATAAGAAAAACTCCGGGCGAGTTTTTCTTCCGTGTACAAAGTGAGTGCAATGAGTTACTGAATATCACTTTGCATTTTCGCTCATTACTTGGCCATACAATGTCCATTTGACTTGAAATTTTCACACAATACCCTGTGGACATATGAGATAACAACAATATACATTGCATCAACCATTCATCACTTTTTGCACATGTCAACAAAGTTACTAGATCCCTTTAAGAATACGAATGACGGTGTTAAGGCACTTGGCTTGATATTCAACTAGCGCGGAAATGCAATTAATATCTATAGATTTAATAATATGAATGACGTATTTAAGGCACTTGGCTTGATATTCTGAATGGAATCTTTCTGTGCGTGGATCAGGAAGACCGCAATCGAACCACTGATCGGGATCAGCGACATCAGACCTAGAACCATTCAGCATGGTTGGAATGGCGTGATTCATTACTGATCTTCAACCAAATTCTGAATTCTCCAAAGTCCAGACATATTTATTACTATAATACAGAGTGTCCCCCAAAAACGGAACGGGGCACTTTCCAAAATAAGTACACCAAGAACAGTAATTTTGGTCGTAAAGTTTTTGTTTTAGGATACCGTAAGTGAGACCGTGTTAGGTGCCCAATTTTGTCAATTCTTACCAAGTAAGTGCCAGTTTAATCGCAATTTAGCCCATAATACCACTGAACGACCATGCCCATGCTCACAGGCACACGGCTGACTGCACACTAACAGTGGCGCGCGGATTGCTCGTGGGAAGTAAGTGTAATTAGTGAAAATTTACGAAAATGGGAGCCTGACATGGTGTCACTCATAGCGCCCTAAAACAAAAACTATACGACTAAAATAAGAGTTATTTGTATAGTCTTCATTAGAAAGAACACCCTATCAGATGGATATAATTAATTTTGTACTATATGTGTTGAAGTTTTGGATAAAATCCTTCTCTGGGTAGATCAACAATACCTCAATCATTCAACAGTTAAGAATGAGCAAGATTTGAGAATCATATCGGGGGGCACGTGGCCCTGGCACAACCCCTCCCCCTCTCACGTATTGCTACGCCACTGCCAACGATCGTGTTATTAAACTTGTATCCATTATGTAGGCAACTAGTGTAGTTATTTTCATGCATTTTTCATTTTTTCTCTAAAATATTGCACAAATGAAATAGTACTCACGTCATTGGCACTACGCGCATCGGTGAACTTACTGAACAGACAACCATGATCACAACGCTAGCTAGTGCTAACACAATTGTGTACAAATATGAATCCTGCTTTTTAATACGTGTTCCATATGCAGATTGCCTAGTTAATAATTCCCACAAACCTCGTTATATTAGTATTACATGTACCACTAGAAACATGGAACAGGTTTCGCTTTCCGGAATTCCCTTATAATATAGATAGTAAAACGGGAAGTTATTAGATTTCAAAGTTAGTACATTAGCATATTCGCTCACTGCTTGGTCATACGACATTAATTAACCGTGGGATGTCCACACACTACTCATTAGTCGATATATCAGATCACGTAAATACACATGTTATCAACCTTTTATCATGTTTTATTAAATATCCACAAGGTAACTAACTCCTTTTAATAACCCTAAGAAGAAGCTCAAACCGCTGTGAAGTTCCCAGGCGGATTGGAGGCTCATATAACCCCACTTTCAAGTTCTTTAGGTCGGGAAGAAACCTCCGGGTGTAAATATGATGCCAAATGTTAGCAATATGAATGTATGAGAAGAATTACAGAGTAAAGAGGTGGAGACCTAATACGTGGTAGGGGATAGGCATACTCTACCACATGGGCTTTGTTGACATACGCAAACATTAATAAATAGTTGATAGAATATGCCTTTCAATGATCCAATATGTTTACTGTGGTGTTGTATGAATATTCTGTGTGATATGGATGGTATATGACCGTGTAAAGAGCGATAATGCAAAGTGATATTTGTTCACACAGTTTATAGGTGTACCTGTGAAGTGTCGGATATTGCCCAAAATGACCATTGAGACTTTAATCCTATACCAAAATCATTGTAGCATAGGTCCGAATGATGAGTAAAAGTTTCATTAAAACGGAACGCTGTTTTCCTGGTTAAAAAGGCGAACATTTGCGTCAGCTTTTACAACGAATTACTGTATGACGTGCATGAGGTTTATGACCGTTTACTAACGCTCTTGAGATGAATGATTATCAATGATAGATATCGTCATACTAAAGGGGCATTTGAAAAAATCTAACCCTATTTCATTCTTCTCTTACCAGTAGCCAAACAACACGGTAGAAGAGAAATGTGGAAGCTCAAATTAATGTTCGTGGAGTTAGACACTTTACAGGTGCACCTGAATAAATAGTTTATACAATATGCCTTTCTATGATCCGATAATTCCACTGAGTGATGTATAAAATTATATGTTATATGACCGAATACAGAACGAGAATACAAAGTGATTTTTGCTAAACACACAATGACCCAATTTAAAAAGTCACAATAACTTGAGTACGTCTGTACATTGTTGTGATACAGCAATTGTGGTTGGATGCATTGATTATGGTTTGTGAATCAATTCTATTTTAAATTCCATCTATTTTTTTTTTTTTTGAAAATGGTTCATGTGATAAATGCTCTATAGTAAACCCCAGTGCTCAATGGGATGGATGAATGGACAGATATGAAAGATAATCGACTATTTGCATAACAAATGGTAGTGCTTTGGGTCTGAGGGGCAAACGCGTAATAACTTTACATGTTTGAATGGTATTTTTGCTATAATCTAGCTACCAATCAGTGCTACAAGTAGTCAACAAGGCACGTACACATACACGCACAAACACACACATGCGCGCGCGCACACACACACACAAACTCAAACACACACACACACGAATATTTATATGTGTTTAAAATAATTGCAATGAACGTTTGTTGTTAGACTGTAAATGTTTTACTGAATTACTGTTTCATCTTTACTTGCACACACGCACACACCCACACACGCACATACACACGCACACACACACACACACACACACAAACACACACACGTATGTGTACATATAAACATTCGTTTATGCATAACCCAACGCATAACAAAATAATTACAATGAACGTTTATTTTTAGACTGTAAATAGTTTACTAAAATTACTGTTTCAACTTTACTTGCCATAATATTCATCATTCGAGATTTTAAAAAAAAACTAATACAAAACTAAACTATAGTTTGTTACTCTTATTTACACAACTTAACACTTTGCATTAATTTACTGTGCACCTGTAAAATAAATTAAAGTATTTACGTGTTGCCTCAGAGGGAGTTTTTCAAAATCTTGTAGTCTACGATATTTATTAGAGAGGTGAAATATTATACGTACAACACAAGAGAAAGCTGCTATGAGAAGAAAAAAAAAACGAACAACGCGAAACCTTGGTTTGTGGGAGACGGTTCGTAAAGGGATCTTTTAACATTCGATTTTGTTTAAAGGATCACAACTTATTTTGAACTCTAGCTGATCTCTCAGAACCTTGTTGTATACGTATTGCAAACAGAAGCATGGAACAGGTTTCGGTTTTTCGAATTTCCCTTTCGTTCAAAATAACTTACGATTGAAGTGTTTGGATTTACAATTACTTTCTGGAAAGAAGTAACTGTGTATAAAGTCAATGTAATCAGTTAGCGAATATCACTTTACATTTTCGCTCATAACTCAGCCATGACATCCATTTAACATCCCTTTTCACAAATTACATAGTGGACACATCATATCACAATAATACACATTTGATCAACCATTCATTACCTACTTTTTGCACTTTTCAACAAATTTACCAGATCCTTTTGAGTTATTTTTGGGCCAACATCTTAGTTTTCTGAACATGTTTACTAATAATATTCGTAATATAAGGCTATTAATATACGTCTCATTCAAAGGCGCTTGCTTTGAAGTTCTGAATTAATGTATTTTCTGGTTCAATGGAAAATACCTCTAAACGGTCTAGAAACTTTCTTGACAGGTGTATACATTGTAGCAAATGATTAATGTGTGATCTCTTGCCGACTGAATTTTGTGTGAAAGTTCAATTGTAAATAAACATGATACAATTATGATCGAGTAATGGGCGCAAATACAAACTGATATTTGCTAACACATTGCACTGACTTATGTATACAGTGTAATAATCCAGTAGGTAATTATAAATCTGAACACTTTCAATCATACTTATCTTTTTAATGGAAGAGATATTTGGAAAGAACGAAAGCTGTTCCATACTTCTATTGGCAATACGAATACAATGGTGTATATGAGAACCGCTACAGATCCAAGCAAAGGTTCGGGACAAATTTTGTAGAACGATATATTGATCCCTATAAAAAAAAATTAAAAAAACAATTAGTATACATGGCATAAGAACGAATAGCTTCATAAGGACCAGAACTGCTGCTATTCAGCTGAATTTCAACTTGCGCAAACATGCAATTAATATTTAGAAATATAAGAATACGTAAAACTTATTTGAATGCACTTGGCTAGAAGTTCGAGATTAAAGTATATTATGTTGGTAGTTAAGGAAGACCTCAATCGATCCACAGATCGGGATCAGCGAGATCAGACCTAGAACCACGCATCATGGTTTCAATGGCGTAATTCATTACTGATCTTCAACCAAATTCTGAATTCTCCAGAGTCCAGACATATTTATTCATATAACAAAGGGTTGCCCTCCAAAACAGAACGGGCACTTCCCAAAATATAGTACCAACATGATTATTTCCATCGGATAGGGTGTCTTTTCCAATGGAAACGATACCAAGAACAGTAATTTTGGTCGTGTAGTTTTGTTTTAGGACGCCGTGAGTGAGACCATATAAGCTGCCCATTTTTGTCAATTTTTACCAAGTAAGAGCCAGTTAAATCGCACTTCCTGCCTGTAATAACATTAAACGACCATGGCCATTCTCTTGGCACACGGCTTAGTGCACAATAACAATGGCGCGCGGATTGCTCGTTATTGCGGGCAGTAAGTGCGATTTAACAGGCACTGACTTGGTAAAAATTGACAAAAATGGGAGCTTGACATGCTGTCACTCACAGCGCCCTAAAACAAAAACTATACGACAAAAATGACTGTTTTTGGTATAGTTTTCATTGGAAAAACACCTCATCAGATGGACATAATTATTTTGGCACTTTATTTTGGGAAGTGCCCTGTTCCGTTTGTTTGTTTGTTGTTGTTGTTTTTTTTGGGGGGGGGGGGGAGCCATCCTGTGTAGTAGAAGAAGCTGCGCGTATTATTCATATGCACTTGGTTTTGAAGTTCTGGATAAAATCCTTCTCTGGGTCGATCAACAAGACCTCAATCATTCAACCGTTAAGAATGAGCAAGATCGGAATTAGCAAGATCAAAGCTAGGACCAGGAAGGCTGCTCTGAAGTTGCATCGGGCTGATCATAAGCCGACTTGCATGGTGTCAGGACAAAGTTAATAATACAGCTAAGAGCACATTTTGTGCGTATTCATAGGCACTTGGTTTTGGGCTAACCTTGAAGCGACTTGTAAGTTGTCCGGTCACAGAGTCAATGATATAAGAAAGAGTACACAATATTGTGGTTATTCATAGGCACTTGGTTTTGAAGTTCTGCATGAATGTCACTTCGTGATGGATCAGGAAGACATCAATCAATCTTGCGATACGGATCATCAAAATCAGACCTATGACCAGGACCACTGCTATGCAGTGGTTGCAAGCTGATCTTGAGCCAATCCTGAAGTAAGGCGAAGACACATGCATGAAGCGTTTATTCATTTGCGCTTGGTTTGAAGTTCTGGATAAAGCTTTTCTCTGGGTAGATCAAAAAGACCTCGAGCAGTCTTCCGATCAGGATCATCAGGATCAGACCTAGCATCAGGAAGGCCGCAATAGAGTGATTCCTGGCTGATCTTGAGTCATCTTGAAGTAAGACAAAATGATCTTGAGGCAATCTTAAGTTCTCCTGACAAGTGAGATGCGTCTCGCTTATTCATATGTGCTTGGCTCGAAGTTCTGGATAAAGCTTTTCTCTGGGTAGATCAAAAAGACCTCGATCAGTCTACCGATCAGGATCAGCAGGATCAGGGCTAGCATCAGGAAGGCCGCAATAGAGTGGTTCCTGGCTGATCTTGAGGCCCGCTTTGCTCCCGCCATGTCCCCTGCTGCAGCTCTGGAGTCAACCTGGTGGTATAACATAAAATAACACAAACAAAAACGAACGTTAATGACTTCAACCTGGTGGTATCATATAAAACAACACATTAAAAAACAAATGTTAAAGACTTCACCTGGTGGGATAACATAAAACAACACAAAAAAAACAAACGTTAATGACTTCAACCTGGTGGGATAACATAAAACAACACAAACAAAAACAAACGTTAATGACTTCCAACCTGGTTATATTACATACAAATAACACAAACAAAAACAGACGTTAATAACACATAAACAAAATAATTTATTATGTCCATGTGTATTTTAACTTACATTATTTAACAGTTACATACTAACTTAAAATGTGTAAATATAATACGGTCCTAAGTCCTCATTCATTGCATTATACGTTTAAGTCAAACTTGCATCTTTACATTTACATAACAGCCTCTGGAGGAATATCTTTGTTGTATTTATCATTTTGGTATAAAGAACAATCTTATGTGTATGCGACAGCTGGCAAATCAATCGTGTTGCTATTGGTAATGCGAGGCTTAAAATCCTAAGATTGACATTATAATGCCCTGCGCAGACAGAGAAAACACAACCCGATCCGACTGGTTTCCAGTCGGATTGGCTTGCGTTGCCCAACGACTCCGGTCATGCCAGTCAAGAGCCAGTCTGAGGTAATCCGAGTCCGAATCAACATGTTGACTCGGTTCCGACTGAGCAAACCTGACCATAGCCTGAATTTAAAAAAAACAGTCGGATCGGATCAAGTCGGCTCTGTGTGCGGTGGGCTTAAGACTGAAGACGTTTCCATTCATTTTAGCGTTGGGCTCCTAATGAATATTAAACAACGCTTCTCTATAATAGTTAACCCCGGGGTGTTTCACAAAGATCCAAGTCGAACTTAATACTAAGTTGAACTTATAAATTATGGAAAGCTATTTGTAGTTCCGAAATGAAACATATTCAATAGCCCAAAATGGGAATAATTGGAACTTTGCAGAAAATTAGTGTTGATGATATTTATCGAAAGCGTAGGCCTGTTTAAAGAACCCGTTTAACAATTGTACAACATAAACTAATGGCTTTCTTTAATTTAGTTCAACTAAGGATCATTGTCAAATATCCAGGGCTACACCCCTAAGAATATCTTCTTACCTGTTTAGATTTCCTGAGAGCCCAGATCCCGATTGGACAGAACCAAATGGCCGCCAGAGTTGAGAGAAACCGCCAGTTGCTAAAAGAACTCGTGCCAGGAGAGGTACTTTTGGTAGACTTTGGATGTCCTGGTTCGAACGGCTTCTTCGGTGGATTAATACCATTTCCTTCAGATGACACCTTCCCTGGTTCAGCAGTACCTGTAGGCTTATTGTTCCAGGAACTTGGACGAGGAACGTCAGCATTGCTCGAATCACTCGGGTGCCGGAAGCCTTCGAAGCCGAAAGCCGAATCTTCAGGATCCGCGTATTTCGCAAGGTGACCGAAGTTCTCTGCCCCCGACAAGTTCTCCGGTTTGACATGGAACTTGGTGGCCCCCGGTCTAGGATCCGATGTAGATCCCAACATTCCGTGATGCGGTGGCATTGTTAGGTGCTCGCCGCGTGCGCCGAGCTGTTTTCCCGGGTACTGTTCGTGCTGTTCGCCCCTCCGGGATCCCGATTTGCCCCTAAAGTCCCGTCGGTTCCCCACATCACGGCTTCCAAGGTTACCAGATACGGTGGGGACTTCAGCACGCCTGTCGCTGGGGTAAGACCACCGTTCAACATCTGACTGGTTATATTGGATCTCACTACCTCTACCGTGATAAGACATTGGCCTGTTGACGTCGTTTGTCAGCTCATACTTGGATGACGGATAGCCCTGTCTCTCCCCGACGTACTTCCTGTTCGGGACTTCCGGTCGTTGGGACATAATTTGCATGTGTGCATCTCTGCTGGTCTCTTGGCGGTGTTTCGCGCTCATTATCCTCGCATAGTGCTGGGCAAGGTTACTAGAGCTTGGAGCGGTTGAATCATTGCTGGAGATTCTGTTTGAACTGTCTGATCTTGGTTGCGCATCCATTGGGACGTTTCGATCATAGGGTCTTGCGTGATTCGATCCTGAATTCAGGCTGTTTTCTGAATACTCCGACCTTGTTTGAGAATCCATAGGTCTTGTATAATGAGGTTTGGTCGCATGTGGTCCATTCTGTTGTTGGAACTCCCTCGCTGGTCCATTGTGTCTGTGTGGATGTTTAGCTGCCTCGCGTTCCTTGTAGAGATGTAGTTCCCGCTTGATCAGGTAGGTCCTAAGATCCGATCCGTAGGCTTCCTGTCTCATGTTCCTCCTGGGGACATCATTTCTTCGAGGTGTCTCCACTAGTCCCTGACGCGCATCGTGTACTCTCGCTGTCTCTATTGATCCATGTGGCATATACTGCCCTCCCGCTCTTCCCCTTGCTCCTTGTAGCTTATCGCGTGTCTGTTGGGTGTCCATTGACTCTACTGGCCTTTTATGTAGCACTATGCTTTCCTCCACGGGAGGCAACGCTTTTGTTAATCGCACATTGCTTTTGTGTACGCGGTTTTCCTTAGGATCGGTTGCTGTGGCGTGAGGGGCGTGGCCTTCTTGTGGTATAGCACGTTTCGATTGTAAACGTTCTTCAGTAGATGGAATTGCTTTGGATGAAGGATTAGTTTCTTTCTGATGTGGACCAATGCGCTTCGACTTCAGCCCATCACCGGCATCTCCCATCGGGTCCCGAGGCTTCGGGAAAACTCTCCTCCGTTCCCGAAATACCCTGGGACGCCCTCTCTCGGAAGACCAACTTCTCTCGCTAAAGACGCTATCGATGGTCGATGTATGTGAACTATCATAAGGATAAGTCTCAGGTACCGGGTGAACTTTCTTAGCTCTGTCACCAACTTGCCCAGCGGGATGTCTATTCGCATCGGTAGATGTGAGCCTGGTTTTGTTGTCATGTTGGTCGAACCCGGTACTGGACCATCGGTATTCCTCCAAAACAGGATTCATGTTCGATTCCTGATGTAGGGAGTCCTTGGTCGAACTGGGTGGTGCAAGTCTTGGGCCGTTATATTGATGTTCAAACGCTGTACTGGACCAGCGGTATTCCTGAAAAGCATTCTTTCCGGTCAAATCAGTAGATGTGAGCCTCGCTCCGTTACTTTTGTGTTCAAGGTCGGTACTGCGAAGTCGGGGACGTTCACGTTCAGGATTCTCGTGCTCATACAGAGACTTTGACAACCGGTATTCTTGAAAGGTAGCTTTCGTGTTCGATTCGTTAGATTGTGCTTGTCGTCCGGTCCCATCATGATTCAGTGTACTAGAACTTGATACCCGGGAGCCAGCCCGTTCAGAATGCGGGTTTAGATCAGTAGACGCGTGATCATAACCACGGTTATCATACCCAGAACTCACGGTATTGACATTCGAATTGCTGATGTCCAGTTCTGCTTTTCCCGGCGGGAATTTGAACACGCCTTGCGCATCCGAAAAGAACCTTTCTCTAGGAGGAATTCTGGTATTGCCAACATCGTTCGGTTGGTGATCGTCATTCGTAGGTGTATTCCTGTCTCTTGATCGTAAGTTGCCATTTGTGATTTTTCTACCTGGGCTGTGTCTGTCATTCGCGTTCTCAGACGCTTCGGGAATATTGTAAATTCCGAAGGACGGCCGGGTTGTCCCGCCTGGCGAGCTGTCCCTCCGTACTTGTTCAATAGTCCTAACCATTCCAGTCGGAGTCCCCTCGTTTCCTTCGCTGAAACTCCAGTGGCTCGTTGATGTGCTCTCGGTCGACCGTCTGGGCTTGTGATCCAGGCCGTTTTCGCCGACAGTCCAATGTAGCGACAGGCTTGACGCAGTCTCGTCCGATATGCGTGCTTTAGTTTTAGTCCCACCCGCTCTACTTGATGGCTCCCCTCCTCTAGAGAAATCGCCAACTCCAGTCGCTCCACTCTCTGTTGATCGCCTCGGCTCCAGATCCCAACTGTAATCCCCGCTATTCCACAGTAAAGAAAGCGAGGCTGTCTCGTCTGATCTTCCATATTTGTACTTGTTCCCACCAACTCCATTCGGTGTATCGTCTCGTTTGTATTTAACATGTCTATTTTCTACTTCACTCGACCTTCTAGGCTTTTGATCCCAGTCGCTTCTACAATCGTGCGAGGGTGACAAGAAAGTTGCGTTTTCCGTTGACCGTCTAGGCTTTTCATTCCAGACGTTTCTACCATCGGGCGAGGGTGACAAGGAAGATGCGTTCTCTGTTGATCGTCTAGGCTTCTGTTGCCAGCTGTTTTCACCGGGACTCCAGGGCAGCGACAAAGAAGCAGTTAAATCGTCTGACATGTTTGATGCCCTAGAGAGATCTTGTGGGTGGTCGCCGGTCCAGGAGGATGCAGATATTGGTGACAGGAAGCTGAACAAAAAGTAAATCAAAAGAAGAAAAACGATAAGTAATCGTAAACATGACTTTCATCATAATGACAATTTATTCCTTGAAATTGAAAAGGTTTTTTCCATTTTGTAATTACGTAATAAAATCATTCGCAGATCCAGGAGAATGCGATCAATATATGGGCATTGGTGAAGAGAAGTTTGAAGATGTCACAATGAGAACGATCGATAAACTAGCGTTACAACTTGTATCAATTGAAGTATAGAACTTTTATTGCTCGATTCGAAAAAAAAGTGTTACTGTCATACCAGAATTAATACTCTAACCATTTTGCGATAACGATGCCAAAATTGAAGCTAGAATAGTACAGCCACATAACAACTACATTGTATTACATGTAAATGGAATTAGTTGTGCGATTACAATAATTTGAGATTTGAGGGTGTCCACAGAAATACAATATAGAAATTTAAGGGTGTCCGAGAATAGCGCCGTCTACATCTATTCTATAAAGTAGTCAATGATGGTTGATGATCATCGTAGAGCCAAATGTTTTGGTGGACATCTGTCTATAGCAACCAACATGCCTATAAATGGCCACCGGAGAAAACCAATGTCATTGAACCTGTCTATAGAGGTCACCTGTGTACATTGGTCACTTGTATCGTTCCCCTTGTATGGTCACTCTTTTCACCGGATTAATAATCACGAAAGAATCATCTACATACCTATGCGTGTAGGGGTCGTTTTCAGTGCCTGTTTCCTCTGCCAGAGGTAACGGAGCTTGTGCCTCCACCTGCGGCGAATGGTGGCGCCCTTCAAAATCTTCCCCCATCCGTTCTTGGTGGTCATCGGATGTCGTAACGTACTCTGTCCTGATGACCCCAACGTAGGGATCATCCATGCTTACATCGACGTTGCTTGGTGAGTGCAGCGTGTCATCATCGTCATCACCATCGTCATTGTTAAGGACACCATCAAAATCTTCTGCCACAGCAGAACTACCAGCGGCACCTGCACCGTGATCATGAACAACATCAGCATCAGGAGAAGGAGAAGCATCAGTCCACCACGATTCGACCGGTTCCATTGCTCGACCCCTCTGTAGACCATAATCGGCTTGATCTTGTACTTGCGTCTCAACTAGGCTTGATGTGACGGAGAAATCCGCGGATTTCTCGCCATCGTGTGCGTATTTGAGAAGAGACCCACCATCGTGATAAGTAGCACCGGAAGTAAAGTCCTGTCTAAAACCATGTGATCTTAATGCTTGTCCTTGCGTATCATTCCCAGTGAGCCGTCCTAAACCAGAGTCGTCATGCTCTATTTCTGACTGATCCACCAGGCTTGAACTGACGTCGGATGAGTCCGCATCCCCTTCGACGGCTCGCGCGTATTTTAGGAGCGTGACGTCATCGAGATAAGCGCTAGCTTCTCCCCATGAAGACCCATGTTTGGAGTATGATGGTGGCTGCTGCTGGACCGAGTAGAAGCCGTACGAGGCGCCTTGGCTCTGCATGGCGGCTTCTGGTGGAGAAAGAAAGTGAACAAATTATGAAACATTCGTTAGAACGGGAAAAGTACGCTGATCATTTATGCCCGATCATGGCCTGATCTGACACAGGATTCGGCTGTTTTCTCGCCAGCTTGCGCGTATTTTAGGAGTGTGACATCATCGAGGTAAATGCTTGCATGAACTTCTCCCCATGAAGACCCATGTTTGGAGTATGTTGGTGGTTGCTGCTGGACTGAGTAGAAGCCGTACGAGGCGCCTTGGCTCTGCATGGCGGCTTCTGGTGGAGAAAGAAAGTGTGCAAATTATTGAAAATTCGTTTTAAAGGAAAAAGTGGGTCATTAATTAAGTCTTATCATGGCTTGTTTTGACAATAGGTAGGGCGGTTTCCTCGCCGGCTTGCGTGTATTTCAGGAGCGTGACGTCATCGAGGTAAATACTTGCATGAACTTCTCCCCATGAAGACCCATGTTTGGAGTATGATGGTGGCTGCTGTTGGACCGAGTAGAACCCGTACGAAGCACCTTGGCTCTGCTGATAAGATAGAAAGTGTGCAAATTATGGAAGTTTTTTAGAAAAAGAAAAATATGTGGATCATTTTTGCCCAATCATGGCTAGATTTTACAGTGGGTACGGCTGTTTCCTCCATGTTTTCTCGTGCGTATTTTAAGAGCGTTCTCGCCACGATCCTTCTTTAGGTTGGGATCGACTGGACTGACTAGAAGCCTAACAAAGAAACTTGTCTCTGTATTATTGGTTATACTGAGAAAGTGTTTAAATAAAAGAAACAAAATATGTGTTAGAAGGCGAAGACATTATTATATCCAACTCCGTATACTACGTAATATGAAAACTTATATAATACAATAATTTGCAGGAGAATGTGTATACAATATAATAATTTGAAATTTAAAAAAAATTATATGCTGCTTGTCACTACGACCTGCGGTTAGCAGCTGATCAACAACTGCAGGTACATGTATATGATATTAACGCCAGATCATGTCAAAACGGTAAAAGCATTACGAAAAAGTATCGCAATTTAACTTGAGTTATTATTGCTTCTTTGGTAATACAGAAATTACCTAAGACATATCTTTAACTATGCCAGGGCGGTTTTCCTTTTTTACCGAAATAATAACCCCCATACAGCCATAGCGTGCATTTATGGCGATAAAATTCCAAAGTAAGGCACATATAGTTTTTTGACATGAAATGCTTTCCATGCCCTTCGCAGGTTATAAGTGACCAGTCCCTAAGCATCTTATCTACTTAGAAGAATTACTATTACTAGAAGGAGAATCATCCAGATTTAGAATTGACTTGGAATGATTGGCATTTGCCCTACTTTATATAAAAGGTTTACAGATAAGTGTAATTTCCTCATCGTAAAGCCCATAGCAGGAAATAGGTTGTATGGTAATCCTCTTACAATTACTCCCCCGAGCACCCACAGCAGTAGTCAGCAAAACCAAAGGCAATGCGTTTTGAAAACTCACTTCTTGTTCATAGGCGTAGGAGGCGGAGCCGGGCTAAAGGGGGCTTGCAGACCCCCCCCCCCCCCCCCCTACGTTTGAAAAGGCCATATTCGGGTAATTTGGGCAAAATTCGGGCAAAACCATGCCATATTCGGGCAAACAATGACATATTAGGGCAAATACATCTAATTTTCGGGAAAAGAACGTCTCATATTTGGACTAAGCTATCAAAAACGTATCATTGTATGGGATCAAAAGGCGAGGACCTTCATTTGCTTGTCAATTGAATATTCGTGAAGGAAAATCATACCTCAGCCCCACCCCCACCCCCCCCCCCCCCGCCCCGCCCTGCTGAGTAAAAACGACCCTCATACGCCCATGTTCATTTTCATATAAAATAAACATTTAAATATGCCGCAACAGATGTTCTTTATAATGTATTGGTTCTCAGTCGGAGGAAAACTGAACAGCGGGTGCTTTACAAAGATCCTAACTTGATCTAAATTAACAATAAGTTAGTCTTAATGATCATGGTAAGACATCTGTAGCTTTTCAATAAAATATATTCATAAGCAAACATGCCGTTATTTTAGACTTTTCATCATGACGTTTACTTTTCAATAACATAGAATCTCATTGATAACAGAACATATAAATCATTTTGGTAAACATGTTATGCCTTTTAAAAGAAATGTTTCAATTTGTGTTTGAAGAAACTAATGGCTGTCCACAATGTTTAAGTCCAACTTAGAGTAAGGTACAACTTAGGATTTTGTTGAAACCTCCCCAAAAGTATATAATTAATCTTGGACCCCATTGGAAAAACAGCTTGTAGGTTAAAAAGCTAATCCGACCCATGAGTGGATAAATACATAAATATATAAATTAGAATGACCAAAGAAAATAGCGCTTCCTCGGGATTCGGGATATTATTATTAATGAAATTTTGATTTTATTCAATAAGTTTAAGTGTAACCTTTTATTTGCATGAATAATGTAACTGTTATTAAAAACATTATTTTGCAAGAGCAATGTATGGTTAACTGAAAAGAAAAACAAAAGCGCGTACATATAATATATTTGAAATATAATAAAACATTCATGCTGTACTATGCCACCTGTTTTTCATTCAAAGTAAAATATGTAAGCAAACACCCATAATAAATATTAACTGACATAGTGGAGTAACAGGGTCGAACTTAATTGGGGCACACATTTTCATGTATGCGTTTATTCGATTTATATCAGTAGGCTTGCTCAGCCTATGGTTAATACAGAGAGTCTACTCCATGAATTACAAACGTAGATTATTAAAAGGAAATACCTTAAATACTTATATATTTTGTAACAAAATATTATCCTTGTTTTAGTTCATTAAGTGTTTTGGGCAAATAATTGGGGTTACCCGTCCTGTCCATCAAATAATTGCGGTTAGCCTACCCGCCCCCGCAAATAGTTGGGGTCACCCCCCCCCCCCCCCCCCCGAAAATGATTAGGGTCACTGCCCCCAATACATAATTGTGGTCACCCACCACCCCACCCTTCCCCCCACCCATCCCCGGCGATACGTCACTGAACCCACGTGACATCAGCTGACTGCACTTTGTCCAGTCATTATAGATATGACACAACGATTTAAAGCTCAATAAAATCATATTTGTATGGCATTATAAATACTACCATGGTATTCTCTACCGTATAGTAAAATACCAGATTATAGGTCTACAAGAAAATGAGAAGTTCAGCTTATTCAAGGCTCCTTTATTGTGGATTTATACATGCACCCTTTTCTACAGTTTTCTACACAAAATATATGACAACAGTAGAGCCAAAACTGCTACAGCGACTACCTGTGTATAAAGACCAACAATCCTGATTCCCTTGTAACTGGATGTAAATTACATTACAATCAAACTGCTTAGAGGTTGCACCTGCTTAAAAAAATCACCGTCTATGTCTCTTCTATTACTTGGTCGTTGTAGGCAGGTTTGACTAAGGGGTGTCAGGGAAGAACGTATAGGGTTTTCTATAGCTCAGTCGGTTAGAGCACCGGTCTAGCATCCCGTTGATATCCCATTTTCTTAGCTCTTTTTCAATCACATTATATATTTCTGGTCAGGTTCTGTATTATGTTTGAATTAGGTTTGACTGCATATGAGATTAGTTCATTGCTATCCCATGCCTATGTGACTTCGGGCACAAGCGACTTGTTGATTACTGTCATGGGCGTAGAAAAACTTTTGTCTAAGGAGGGGGGGGGGGACTGAGATATTTTTCCAGAAAAATATAATTTTCCTTCCAGACTTTTCACCTGACAAGCAAACAAAAGAGGTCATTATTGCCTGTATTTGAAGGCCCCCCAAAAAAAACAAAAAAAAAAACAAACAAGGGTAAAGGTTTACATCGAAAACAACACGATTTTGCCCGTCAAGAAATGACACGAATTTAGCATGAGTTGGTCCGAATATGACAAATATTGCCCGAATATGACATGGTTTTGGACGCGGTGTGGCGAGATTGGTAGAGCGCGTGCTTTCCAATCGTGAGGTCCCGAGTTCGAACCCAAGGTATGCCCATCGCGATTTTCCTTCAGCAAGAAACTTATCCACATTTGCTGCTCTCGACCCAGGTGTATAAATGGGTACCCGGAAGGATGGAAATGAGTTACTTAGCACTGTGTGCACCTACGAGGTAGCCTAGCTGGAATGCTCCCCAGGGAGTGGACAATGTGCACTTTGTGTGCTGGATTGAGTGCAGTATGTATCCGATGACCGGGGTAATAATAGTGATGCGCCGCGAGCGTCGAAAGACGGAACGTGCGCTATATAAGTAGCCACCATTATTATTATTATTAATATGAATGATTTTGTCTGAATATGGCACGGCTTTTTTTCCGAATTGCAGGTGCTTTTCGCCCGAATATATGGTCGTTTTCAAAAGCCCCCCCCCCCCCCCCCCCCCTCCTCCAAGACCGACCGCCTCCCATGCATATCACTCAATGATCCTTGTAAATGTATTTTTTAGGATCAAAATATTGATGCCTGTAACCTATTCTTCTTTGGACTTTTTTTTTCTTCAAAGTTTTAATGACTCTGTCGACCACCTCCCGGGAATATGAGAGTATATAACACATTATTATCTTATATCTAGTCTATTCATAATTTTATAGAAATATAACAATGATGAAACATGTGATAATATGAATAATTGTAATTCTTATAATACATGTAAATATTAACATTTCATCGAATAGGGTCGTTCGTTCGTATGCCCTTAACATATCGAGTGATAAGCAGTAGCAAATAATTGGAACTCGAACCCGAAACCTCCGGATTGGGAGACCGGGGCTAAATTAAACCAACTGACCTCCATAAACCACAGGTGATGGTTTAATATCGTCCATAAATGCTCTTAGAGTAAGTACACCTCAATAAGGTAAATTAAACACTTTCTTTTAATCGAGACCATTTGGTTAAATAATGGTAT
This sequence comes from Echinarachnius parma, assembly GCA_037951105.1. Lineage (NCBI taxonomy): Eukaryota > Metazoa > Echinodermata > Echinoidea > Clypeasteroida > Echinarachniidae > Echinarachnius > Echinarachnius parma. The sequence goes on from JBAMJV010005871.1 coordinate 21,398, forward strand.
ATATTTAATTGTAAAAATATATTTCCCTGTTATTGCGATGGATGCACAATGCACTCCAATGCACTCATGAAATTATGTTTTTAATATTTCAGACAAAGCATACATGCAGTATTAATAGACTGAGCTCAAAAAGAAACTTGTAATTTTTCACATGATCATATCTTAAAATCCTGTCCATCAAAATTAACCAAAATGACACACATGATTACTTAAATACTCTGATCTAAACACATGAGTATTAAAAATGAATCAATGTAAACATTTCAATCGAACATAATATCATCGTGACCTACCTTGGCCGAAGATACATCAGCTGTAACGTCCCTATCTTGTAGTTAGCGGATGCAGCATCCACGCTAAACAGTTAATCCTTGTTCCACTTCGTAACTGTAAAATGTGTATGTCTAGACCATGGTATTAGAGAATGACCCCATAGTAGCCTACACTCGCACTCCACTGGATAGTAGGGAACAAAGTAATATGCATGCACATAATATTTAATCCTCGTACCTCTAATCATAAGAAGCATCCACATCACATATCATAACTGTACAGTTTGTGTATTAACCATGGTATTCCAGAAATACCCTATACAAATGCACCCCACCTGTTATATGCATATCTGAAACAGTTATATGCATGCTATTGCGGATGATAAATGAACCGAGATTTTATAAGCCACGCTATTTTGGTATATTTTGGCGTACACAATACAACCGCTCCCACTCGAGTGTGCAGTCAAATGCGACAAAGTAAATAGAACGCAATCATGATTTTGACAATAAAAAGTACGATATTTTTTTTTTTTTTAGTTCCCATTCACTCGCGGAAACGTGAATGCGGTGCAATTGTCTAGGATCAATGGGGTGTATTAGTATGGCGGGCACTTAGTGCCATTAGACTTGGATAAATGATATATTGATTGATTGATCTGATAACGTTTTTAATTTAGTTCATGGCGATGAAAATGGTTATATCTATTCACGTTTTATTAGGAAACATTTATACAAAGACAATATATTTGTGTTGCTTACTAGGGTTAACTTAGTGGGTATTTTAAGCTTACCCAGATAACCCTAGTTGGGGACTAGAAAAGCTGTTAGTGAATCAATAAACTGCGCATGATTTCGAGATGGGCGTGGCATGAAACACAATAATTTCACGTTACATCGATGTAATAACAGAAGGCATCACATATTCCTTTAATTTGTAGCCTCGCCATCCAAAATAGACTTAGCAAGGATCTAAGCTAGCGGGCTTTCATGAATATGGGCCCAGGTGGAATAAACAGGAATATAACGTTGTGTCATTATTCTTAAATAGCAATCACTTGGTTTACTTTGAAAAATTAATCTTTAAACCATGGGCGTTGATACTTACCTAATACCTATTCATCAGGGGGATGAATGAATAGATCATCCCCCCTGATGAATGGGTATCAATGACAGATCGACGCCCATGCTAAAACATTTAGCATCATTCGGCCTAATGCTGTCAAATGATGCGTTTACAGTTCACTCTCTCCAGTTGGCAAATGAAGAAAGTCCTTCCCGTGCCAATCCCGTGCCAATCTCCGATTCATTAGCCCTAGGCCACAAGTCTACTTTAAGTGGTGAAAGCTACAGAAGGCCGGGGCCAGTCCTCTGGTAAAGTTTGTAGTTATATGACAGTACCTGCACGCCATAGCCGCAATTGTGCAGAGTCAATGGGGTGCTTATTTACCCCGACACAAGGAGAGAGAGAGCAATCAAAACACAGAGTAGAAAGGAACACTTGAGAGGTACACAAAGGGTAAAAGGGGGTGTGTTAAGGTGTTATGTAGCTGCAGTCACACCGCCAAACCGAATCCAAACCGACGCGAGACCGATTAATTCGGGGACGTTTCGGGGACCTGTGGGTTGCTAGCGGTTTGGTGTCGGAGTGGTATCGGAATTGACGGTCTCTTTTGTTGTGACTGCTTACCCCAGTTTGGGCTCTTGTCGGTGCCCGATAAAGTGGAAGTTTGGTCTGGTTTCGGTTTGGATTCGGTTTGGCGGTGTGACTGCTACATGAAAGAGGGTGTGTTAGGGTGTTAATCACATATCACCGGATAGCTAGCGTAAACGGGTGCCCGACGATTAGAAAAATTGCGAAATCATATAATCCGGTGGTGAAAGGATGCTGGATGCAGACAACTTTCTGCCGGATAGAACAACGCGGACATCGCCTGACAAGAAACGCATTCGTCGAACCAAGGAGGTTCTAGGCTTGACCTCCTTGGCCGAACAAGCGGGCAAGAAACGCACGCATAGGAACGGAGACGAACGGAGTTAAAATTGTGCTCTCTCGGGCGTCCGTTAACGCTATGCGGTAATATGTGACAAGAGCTAAAGGGAAAATAGGGTGTGAACGTACGCAAATACCAAGTAATAACTTCTCTCAAAATAATGTTGGTTGGAATTATTGATACACTCCTGCACTAGAAAATAAGCGGTTCGCTGGCAAATTGCTGGTGACAAGTAGAGCAGAGAGGACTGTACGTGGGAAGTGTTCCCACCTCTCTGAGTAGAGAACGCAGTCAGAACACAGAGTAGAAAGGAACACTTGAGGGGCGCACAAAGGGTAAAAGGGGGTGTGTCTGGGTTTTAATCACATATCACCGGATCAATTTGCGAAATCAAATGTTCCGGTGGTGAAAGTTGTCTCCGAATGCTGGATGCAGACAACTTTTAGTCTAACTTAGTTATAAAGCAGTCAGAGCACAGAGCAGAAAGGAACGTCTTGAGGGGCTCAAAAAGGGCGAAAAGGGGGGGGGGGGGTGGGTTGTGTGTTTGTCTCACGTACCGAATGGTAATTTTCAAAATTATGTTGGTTTATTTGGAGTATTTTTGCATTGTTGCACTTTAACTGCTATTATACAAGTAGAAACAAATGCTGGAAGATCAAATCAATCCATAAACTTTGTAAGATTCAAGCAAATCACTTGGATCTTATGTTGCCTTATTACTAGTATGTTTGCATTGCTGCACTTGCTGCTATTTTACAAGTAACAACAAATTTTAGAAGAATTAATTGATCCATTTACATTGTAAGATTCAACCAAAGCACTTAGATCTGTCAAAGTTCTCTTGTACCTTGTTGTTTGGCTTATTGGCTTATGGTTACAGAAGAATCAAAATGAGTTTTGATATCTTATAATTATGTCTCCCTAATTTTGAAAAAATTTCGGATTGAGTTTTGTCGCGATTTAGAAAATTTAGGAAAGAGAGAAGAAAAAAAACTGTAAATTGAAAGGGGATTGTTTGTACTCACATACCATACATGACTTAGTGTTTTCGATTTCATCTCGATTCTTAACCTCTTGACCACGGGAACCGGGAGGGTTGTGTACAAAGTCTATGGGGATTTCATAAACTCGTATGGGAAAGGACGTTGGAAAACTAAGGGAGGGGTGTTTTAATAAACCAATATTTTTCAGAGTATCTTTAGTGACTAGAAGATAATCAGAAGCAAGTAAATGCCCACTTAATCCAAGCATAGGCGTACCGGGGGGGGGGGGGGGGGGGGGGGGGGTTCAGGTTCACCCCCCCCCCCCTCCTCCCTTTTACCTCAAAATGACTGTTTTGGGTGGTTTGAACCCCACCCCCCCCCCCCCCCCCTTTCAAATTGTAAGTGGTCTCGAGACCACATTTAACGGTCTCGACCGTCATTATCGATGGTCTCGGCCCCGATCGTGCTAGGTCACGGCCTCAAAAATGTCGAAAAAATCCTGGGTACGCCGCTGAATCCAAGTAGGGCACACCAAAGCTTAACAATTAATAATGAAACAAAATTAGTATTTTATATCATTCGGATTCCAATTCCCTTTTCTTTATTATGAAGAGCTTAGTTCTAAAAGGCGCTAAATCCACTTTCCATACAAGATGAGTCAACGATATCAGTGCATAAGCTAAGTATTTATCTAGAAATCTACATTTTAGGACGAATTACCATAATAAAAATCAAAATATGGAACAATTAACCTTTTCATATCATGGTGCTTTTTTCTGACAAACAAGGGTATCAATCTTGTACAAAAGTTCACCTAATCCACGTACAGCAGACGTTAAACCATTATATACCCGAATATAACTGTCAATTTATATTACATTTTGGATATAATTACCTTTATTTGCATTTGCAACCGTGCGTATTATTTGCCTACAGGTGCCCTATTCATGATCACCACTCTTGCGTGGTAACCACAATGACTTCTTGGTTTTCCCACGATCCCAATTCGTCGTGCTTAAAAACGAAAGAAAACAAAAATCTGCATATCATTCAATTTGTGACATACATATTTCTAACAAGTACTCAGAAGGTAGACTAAACTCCGATGTGCATTATCTACGAGAACTATCGCTTACTTTTATATTTATTTAATGTTTAAGTTTCTGTATTCTGATAGGATGGGTCATTTTTATCTCCACACGTGTTCGTTTTATTCAAGGTTGCCTAACATCAGATTTTGTTTTTGGACCTATCCCTATGCAAAATTTAAAGGCGCAACTGTAAATTATCATATATTGCCCAAAATTACATTTGATACTTCAATCCAATCCCATTGTAAGATATGTCCGAATGATGTGTGAAATTTTCATCGAAAAAGAACACTGCTTTCCTGGTTAAACAAGAGACAATTTGCGTCAGTTTTTACAACTAATTACAGTATGACGTTTATGACCGTTTATAAACGCTCTTGAGCTAAATGATATATTTCTTCATACTGAAGGGGCATTTTACAAAATCTAAGTAACCCTGTTTCATTCTTCTCTTATCATAAGCCAAACAACACGGTATAAGAGAAATGTGGAAGCTCAAATTATTTGTTGTGGAGTTAGACAATTTACAGGTGTAGTCGCCCAACGAAAGTACAACCATAGAGTAACTATAATTAAAGACCACCATTACTTTTGATACGACATTCATATGCAACACTTCTCATGATTCAAATCCTCTTCATGATTACCATCGTTACATATTTTACCACCGTCACTACGAATATCATCATCCTCAACATCATCATCATCATCATCATCATCATCATCATCATCATCATCATCATCATCATCATCATTTTCATCATCATCATCATCACCATCATGACGATCATCATAATCATCATCGTCACATCGTCATTATCATCATCCTCATCATCCTCATCATCATCATCATCATCAACATCATCATCACTATTATTATCAGTATCGGTATCATCATCACCATCATTATTATCATTATCAGTATCAGTATCATCATCATCATCATTATCAGCATCATTATTACCATCATCACCATCATCATCATCAATATCAAAATCGTCCTCATAATCATCATCAGCAGCAGCAGCAGCAGCAGCAGCAGCAACAGCATCATTAACATCATCATTATAATCATCATAACCTCTGCTATAGCCGCCTCCACTCCACCATCGACAGTCAATTCATCACTACCATGACTACCAAAACTACTAGTACCACATTAACTAACAATACCTCAGCATCAACAACCTCCGTCACCAAGCCCACTATCAAAAACATAGAATGAAAAGGAAAAATTAGTCAAAACTTTTGGATTCCCAGATTTTAATATGTTTTCTATACCAGATATTTTTGTTTGTACAATATAATGTTTCATATACGTAATTTACATCTTTGTTCAGTCAGAGGGCGCGTTTATCTTCTTTTATCTAGCTCAAAATTACGTTTATAAACGTACTTCATGTTAATGCTTTCGAAGTGAAAACACCTTTCTCCCAAACGCTGATTTTGAGCTTTGTACAAGAAGCTAAACACATTATCAAATGAAGAGCTTAATTCCAAAAGGCGCTAGATCCACTTTTTCAACATTGGAGAAAAGCCGATTACGTTGCCCACCTTCGTACACATGCCTATGGAAATAGGAAAATGGGACGTCCATAATTATGTTGGTTTTGATCGTTAACTCGATTTGTATGGAAAGTGACTCAGCGCCTTTTGGAAGTAGGCTCTTCATTAAATACAGCTGTTACGTCATTAAATGCATTGTATACACTTTGTACAGTTATAATAGTAATATACATTATACCATGTTGTTAAACACAATAAGGCTCCGACGTGTATTATGTTCATAATAGTAAATCAATAGAGATATATAAATCGCATCAATTTGAAAAAATATAGTTGTTTTTCATATTAATTTGAGCTTGCCTTTTCCGCATTGGAGAATAAGTTACAAACGGCATGAACGGTACGCTATAGATCTTCCAAAAGACAAACTGATCAAAACGTTACCGATTCATGACAAAAATAAATTTAAATAGGCCATACATTTTTTGTTTTAAATCAGTTGAATATTTTCAACAGATTATTTAAAACTAAAATCCCCAAAAAAAAAATATGTATTAGTTATTCTGCTATCTATAACCCATGACCTAAAACGTTTCCAGACTCGAAAGAAATTCAAACATTGACGATTTAAAAATATATATATATATATTCTTCGCATAAACATTTACCACTTATATTATATTACAAGTTTCATGAGTCGAGTGTCATACTAACGTACATTTTACATGCATTGTTTTGCTATGATGATGTACATATTATCTAATGTATAATATTGTTCATATTTGGAATTCATATTTTTACTTTTTTAAGAACCCTGAGCAAAGATTTATAGAAATATCATTATCTTTTTAATAAATTATGTTCATTTGTTACTAGTATTTTGGAAACAGCATGGCTATGAATCACATGTGCTTGTGACTGTGGTTATGGAACGCTTTTATCAATTCTAAGGTCAGTATGTCTACTTTAACCACGACACTTTTATGAAACGCGTGAAAATTAAAGAAACCTAACTGATGATATTAGATAGTGGAAAGAGCTGGTAAATTTACTTGCATGCCAATGCCAACTTACATGCCAAATAAACCCTAAATGTTCGGAAACTCAAGTTTGATCAATGCTTTCTCATTTTATACCACCCCCCCCCCCCCCTTCCGTTTTAAAAAGTAATATAAAGTTATTTCCAAAACAAACATCACTTAATAATCAAAACATCAACATATCGGTCGTAATTAGAACAATAATAGCCAAAGTTTTTGGAAAAGGTCAAGCAAAATTGTTAAATCTTCTCTTTCGGCGCAAATAATGATTTTCTTATATGGCCGTGGAAAGAGACAAGTAATTCGAGATCAATTTTGGTACTAAGAATTTTAATGATGTTAAGCGTTTTCGCCTTTTGTTTCGGCGCAAATTGTGTGTCACAACCTCAATTTTGAATTCGGCTTCATTCTGGTTCGGCGCAAATTACGCGTATCTTCCCATGGCGCAAATATCGCGTTTCTATTCTGGCGCGAAAGTCGACGTCGATTTAGTTTAGATCCTGAATTGTGTACCTTATTTTAACCCATCAATATGGAATAAGAGTCCCTTTATATAGATAGTTACGACAACTATATTGTGCACAAATGGATACAAAATGGCGACAGCTGTTTTAAACTGCTGCATGCATGTGGTGCAAATGCAGGAATGCTGAGTTGAACAATGCGCTAAACTATGGCTGAACCTCTTTGAGCATTCAGTGGTTTAAATTCATTTTGCCATTTTGTATCCATTTTGTGCTCAATAGTTGTCGCAACTCTCTTTATAAGGGGACTCTGAAGTTTATATTCCTATAGCGCCGCCAACACGAGTTCTGCGCTTCATCATTATGGGCGAATATATTCACCGGGCGTTTCGTTGAGGGCGTATTACGCGCCCTCTATCAGATGTGCGATATATGGGGGAAAGGAGAATAAAGAGTCCAGCAGAAAGAGATACACTCGATTGTAAGTTAAAATTAATCATAAGTCAGATCGTGTGGTCTACATGCGCCAATCTGATTGGTTGAAACGCAGAAAGTTTGTGACTTTATACGATCAATCGTAACTCACAATCGATTGTATCTCTTTCTGCAACGGGACCGTAGACTAATATAACGTCGATTATAACAGTGATTTACTCCTTGAGTGCCAGGCTCGCATTGTTGTGAGTTACAATACACACAAATGCCATAGAGCATTAATATCCTTTGCACTTTATGAGTTAAGGAAGTTATGGGCAATGATGGGAGTGGCCCGCTCCTGCATGAATCCGCTTGGAAAGGGATGGCGCTGCACAGCAATTTCGTTTGGCATGTTTGGGGAGACGAATGCTGAGTTGAACAATGCGCTAAGTTATGACTGAACCTCATCGAACATTCAGTGGTTTAAATTCATTTGGTGCGCAAAAGATGTCGCAACTCTCTCCGTTGAGGGCGTATTACGCGCCCTCTATCAGTTGTGCAATATAATTATGAGGGAAAGGAGAATCAAGAGTCCAGTCACCTAGAAAGAGATACAATCGATTGTAAGTTATGATTAATCGTAAGTCATATCATGTGGTCTACATGCGCCAATCTTATTGGTATAAACGCAGAAAGTTTCTGACTTACGATCAATCGTAACTCACAATCGATTGTGTCTCTTTCTGCAACGGGGCCCTTGACTATAACGTCGATTATAACTGTGATTGAGGAAGTCATGGGTGGTCCGGTCCTGTATAAATCCGCTTGAAAAAGGATGGCGCTGCACAGCAATTTCGTTTGGCATGTTTAGGGAGACGATTGAGGACTACATGCTGCAGCATTTCCGCTTGTGTGCTGGTTCGAAGACGATGTTCTCTTGGTCGAGATCTGGCGCGTACACCCGGCTGACGTTATCGTCTTCTTTGTTCTGGAGTTCTCTGTATAGAATGACAAGATATAAAAAAAACGTCGTTTGAAATGTCATCGTTTGGAATGTCATCAATTGATACATGTTGCAGCATTTCTGTTTATGTCTCGGTTCAAAGACAATGCATTCTTGGACTCCAGACAACCAATTCTTCAGGAGGGATGAATGAATAGATCATCCCCCAGTTGAATAGGTATCAATTCTGTTTATGTCTTGGTTCAAAGACGATGCATTCTTTGACTCTAGACAACCTATTCTTCGGAAGGGATGAATGAATAGATCATCCCCCCAGTTGAATGGGTATCAATAAAAACATCGTTCACCCGTACAGCGTACACCCGGCTGATGTTATCATCTCCTTTGTTATGAAGCTTTCTGTATGGGATTAGAAGATATAAGAAACATCGTTTAAAATATCGCCGATTAAAACGTCATCGTTAGTAATGTCATCGTTTGGTAGGACATATATTGCAGCATTTCCGCTTGTGTGCTGGTTCAAAGACGATATTATCTTGGTCAGTAATATAGGTCCGTTGCGTACACGCAACTCACGATATCATATCTTCTTTGTTCTGGAGCTTGCTATATAGTGGTACAAAATAAGTACGATCAATTCATATAAATGTATATATATATATTTATATAAAGACAAAAAGTACTACGTCTGAATAAAAAATAAATAAATAAACATGGCATTATACATATAGCGAATATTAGTAACACGTCATGTACTACGTAAACAAGTAGATGTAAAGGAGCGCAGGCTGAGTCAAACCTGTGTATAATGACCATCTAAGGAAAGCAAGTATTTAGTCAGATGACCTCTATAGACAGTTTCCATTCTAAAACATACTGTATATAGTCAAACATGTAGTTACCAACTAAGGGAAACACGAAGAGACACCACTAGACAGGTGACCTCTTTAGACGATTTCATAACATCGTTTTTATTCTGATGTGCATGGGGTCACTTTTGATGGACATAATTATAGTGTTCGCTAAGACAAGGTTTGGCTACAGTATATAGAAGTAAATGGTGTGTGTGTGTGTATGCGTGTGTACATATGTGTTTATGTTTGTATGCGTGTGTGCACGTGTGTGCGGGTGGGTGTATGTGTGTGTTTGGCCGTTTGTGTGTGAGTGTATATGTGTGTGTGTGTGTATTAGCGTCCCTCTCGTATTGAATCATGGTTATGACTCTTTTTACCTTAAAGGGACATTCCCTCTTTTGCAAGCCAAATTTCAAAAGTTGCGAGGTTATTGTCTTATATGAAAGAAAATGTCATTTAATAGCATGCCTGAAAAATTAGGGCTTGAAATATCTTTTTCGTGAAGTTATAGACCTAAAGCTAATAAAATGACAACCAACGGTTAATTCTGCATTTACGTGTATTCACCCAGTGAGGAAGTTCGTACACGGATTCCACGAAGTACCACAACGTTATGCGTGACCTCTACGTGACCCGCGCTAGCTACGTGACCCGCACACACATAATAATATCATGACCGAATATTAAACAAAATAACCAAACCTCAATTACAGGGCTGTTCGATCTGATTTTGTTTGTGTGTGTTACATTCATCCCCATCCGTCAACTAGAAACTGTTCAGACGTTTTGTAAAATAGGGACAGTCCCTTTAACAATTTGACCCAAGTTCGGTGGGGAAACCCCACTGATCACCAATATTGCGCAATGTTGTTTGAGGAAACCCAGACCCGTATTAATGCTTAGGTCACAAATGATCCGGGCGCTGTACGATTTTCTCCCTAAGGCGGATTTTCTACGATTTTGGGAAATTGTGATATCGTACGATATCTGCGGTATTTTAGAGTAGCAGTCACATATTTGCCGGGGCCCGTAAAATGACCCTTGGCTTACAATTTTTAAAAAAGTAACTTACGGTGCTCTTGCGGCGACTCCACGGTACCCGTACGATTTGAGTGGCCCCAAAATCAGTCGCAAAATCGTACGATATTAGGAAATATGCTACGGTGTCCGTGCTTGGCCCGTGCAGTGCCCTTGCGGTGCCCGTGCGATACTCTTACGACGTGTCTACGGCCTTATGGCAAGTACAAAATCGTACGATGCCATGCATTTTTGTTTTTTTACTCGGCGTTAAACAAATTTTTGACATCGTACGGCGAAGAAAAATGCAACGGCGACCGTACAATAGCCACGGCACTCGTGCGGGCGCCGCAAGATTCCCGCAATATTTCACCATCGTACAGGCGCCGTAACCCAAATCAGAGCATTTGTGACCGTAGCATTAACCGGCTCTGCGAAAACCCAGAGAAACTGACGCTTGATCGATTACGGCTGAATGAATCTTTGTATACTATTCCGAGGCGAGAATAATGGCTTTTATGTACTTTGAACCGTGTGGTTTTCATTTTGTCAACAGGTTCGGAAATCTCCGTACGCATTGCGCTATTTTTTGGTAATGATTGCCTCACAGGCAATTCATATAATGTTTGCATAAACTACGCTTGTGACGGCACCGTGATAAAAGGCATTCGTTGTGAGGATCATTGCTTGATTTGTAATGTTCGTTTTGTCAGGAGAGGGTGAACTGAGAAGTAATGTTATCATTCCACCGAATGCATCGATCGACCACTAACTTTGCGCAGTTTGCGGTACAACTAATTTACAACTGATGAACGGTTATGAAACGGAGTATATACATACCTTATTGATACATGCATACTACTTATTAAGTGTGATCTACACGAGGCTGTCGACGCAGTTATAACGTCGCTTTGTTCATTGCAAGCTTCTGTCGCATGATTTCAAACAATATGTTTCACTGAAGATTGACTGTGCTTTTATGAGGAAATATAATGTGATATTTTCATGAAAGTATGACGACGCAGTTATATCTTTGCTCTGTTCATTTGTCATTTGTCATTTTCTGTTGTCTTATGATTTCAAACACAAAGTATGTCACTGGAGATTTGTGCTTTGATGAGTCAATAGTCGATGACGTAAAGTGATATGACTGGAGAAGTCTTTACATAACATTGTTTATATACATCAGCATCTAAGTTGGATTGAACTGGGACAGGCGATACTACAGCAACTCAGTTTTTGCTGTTTACTAGCCATGACAGCGTGACAATAATTGTCCGTAATATTATTTGGAGCAAGTCAGTGCGCACCAGTGACGCGAATTCACTCAACTCGCGATAACTTGCAACAACTCGCAAATATATCGCATCAACTCGCGACATCTCGCAACAAGCTTACAACAACTCTCAACAAACTTGCAACAACTTTGAAAAAAACTCGCAGCAACTCTCAAAACCTTTCATCAACTTGCAACCAACTTGCAACAACTCGCAACAAACTCGCAACATATCGCAGCATCTCGCAACATCTCAAGTCGCAAAACCTCACAACAAACTCGCAACAATCGCTCAAACTATCACACGACTAGTATCGTTACGCGTGGACATCGTTATTAAATAATAAATTTGGTCGATTAGTTGGCTTTGTTAGTTGTGATTTGAAACCGACGTAGGAGCACACTTGATTCGAGCGATGTCTGCTAGTACATCCACGCAACGCCCCGAGGGACTTGCCGGTGTGTGCGCTGTGGTGATGGAGGAGATGGAGTGTGCCATCTGTCACGACCGCCTGAAGAAACCACGACTACTGTCTTGCCTGCATCACTTTTGCACAGAGTGTCTGGAGAGAGCTGCTGTCGCGTCGGGTGGGACCCGCATCAGGTGTGGCCTTTGTCGCGTGGATACACCGCTTTCCCCCAGTGGCGGTGTGACAAGTCTGAAAGTGGACTTCTACGCGAATCGAATGGTGGATGCGCTGAACGCCCAAGACGACCACACGAGGAAGCTGGGCGGTTCCAACCATCAGTGCGACCTCTGCGGCTGCGAGTCGGACGCACTCGACCGTGATCTGTGCGTCAAGGCTACAACGTACTGCCAGACGTGTAAGCAACTGCTCTGTGACCCATGCGCAACGGTCCATGCCAAGCTCTCGGTCAGCAAGACACACAGAGCTCCACTCATCATAGATCTCATCAGCGGAAAAGAGAAACTTCTCCAAACGTGCGCGGTAGAGGGCGCTGATGGCAACAGCCTGTGCGAACAGCACCCGGACGAACTGCTGAAGCTGTTCTGCAAGTCTTGCGAACGGCCAGTGTGCGCGATGTGTCCGATCCTCGGACAGTGTAAAGAGCACGGGGAATCTCTCCAGCTCCTAGATACGGAATGCGTGTCCGAGTTGCGCAATGGCCTAGCTTTGCTCGTCGATCGCATCGATAATCAAGAAGAGCGTCATAAAATTGAGGAAAGCTTCAATTGCGTCCACGAAGCATCACAAACTATCAAAAGAAAACGAGCACAGTTAGGAGACGATCTTGCTGCTGCCAGTAAGGTGGCACGGCGACGCTTGGAGGTCAATCTCCAGGAACTGACGACCAGGAAAGATGACGTTATTAATACGCAGCTCGAAGAGGTGCAGCAGCTTAAACAGGATATTGAGAAAGTGAAGTCTGGCGGCGAGAACAGCACCTCACTCACGAAGCAACTCATAGAGAGAAGTGACGCGGAACACGTTGATGTCGCATCGATTCACGGAGATCTTCAGAAAGCCATCAAGAAGACGTTGGATTTCAAACACGACGATTTTCGAAAACGCGTCGCGAAAGTTGTATCCTATGCCGACAGTTATGGCGTCAAAGATGGCCCCGGATTTACCGCCAAGCTGGTAAGAAACACACATGGCGTCAGAGCAAATTTGTTTGTTATTGGCCCAAATTATACCATCAGACGCATGCTTTTCAGAAATGGAAACTTGGTCTTGCTTTGCGCAAGCACCCAACGCAGCGAAAGAAGATTGAAATTGCAAGTGGAACAGTCCGACATGTTCACAGATTTTGTACTTCCATCCCAGTTCCAGGATGAAGATTCGCTTGAAATTCTCCTCTCTAAAGAAACTAAGTTCATTGACCTAGTTATGATCAAGGGTTCCGAGCTACATGTACTACCCGTTAACAAAAGTCCAACAAGTCGCAATATCTCAACATTTTTGCCCCAAGGATGTGTTCCAGTGGATCTCGCCGTAGATGGCGTTGCAAATCACATCTATGTCGCAGACTCTGAGCTTAAGAATGTGCACGTCGTATCGCCTTCCAATGGCGCAGTGATCAGATCACTCACCCTTCCCTTCGAGCCGGAAAAGATAGCAATCAGCGATGGAAGTTCGAAGGTGCTGGCGATTCTGCATGATGGGATGGTGTCCCTTCTAGACGGAGAGGAAGGCACTGTCATGCACACCCTTAGCAGCGATGACGGCACTCTTCCTGGTACCGCAACTTGCATATCCTTTTCCCGTAATCACCTGTTCGTACATGTCGTTGAACCAGGGGCTGGGGCACAAGAAACGCGATCAGTACACGAATTCACATGTGAAGCGGTTTCTGTGGCTAGAAACGTCTGTGACGTCACGAGGGGCAGCAATAAAGGAGTATTAGCTGTATCCGGTGATGTTTTAGCCTTCGCAGGGATAGCCGATAAGTCTCTCCTGGTTGCCGTATTACATAGAAGCCAAGATGCGTAGGCAATTATCATGAACCTGTCACGTGTGTACATTTGCAACACATATGTCTATTTCCATTCCAACATTGTTCGATAGAAGCTGGCTTAATTAGGTTTATAAGTGATCCGTGAACTTTATACGATTTTCCCCCGAAAGTGATATTTGAGACCATGGGCGTAGATCTGTCATTGATACCCATTCATCAAGGGGATGATCTATTCATTCATTTCATCTGATGAATATGTATTACGTAAGTATCAACGCCCATGGTTGAGACTTCACAATAATTGTAATACCATTATCTAATCGATGTGTGATAGTTTCATAGAAAAAAATGTATGTTAAAAACCAAGCAAAACAAGTGAAAATGTATGTTTGAATTGTTGACCTAACTGCCCATGGCTTTTCATTTCATTATACATTTCCAGTTTGGGTAGACAATTTAAATTAGACTGGGTTGAATCTTGTATATAATGCCGCAATTATGCCACACTTTGATTATGGTGAAGTTTTGTCATGGCATTCAGGCGCTCAAGACATGTTACCCAAATGACAGAACAGGAATGGTAGAATTTGTCTTAAATTTATATTATCTGAACATAAACAAATAAGTGAATTCATATTTAAAATCGGGAAACTTTAGAAAAAAGGCAAATTAGGCACAGTTATTATCTTATGTATAGAATATTTCATGATTTGGCACCTGTAAATTTGAAAGAGAAGTCTATTTCTAAAATTACAAAGTATGCCCTAAGAGGTACTAATCTACCGTTGCCTTATCCGAAAAGCATGGCATTGTAAGCGTACACCTTTGTATAATAGAAGTAAAATAATGGATTATCTACAAATCTATGCATACTCGGGAAATAAGACGTTTGGCTATTTTCAATAAAGAAATACAACGTTTAGTTTCGAAATATTTTGTTTAGATTAATTAATTGTATTAATACCCACTTATGATTATTAATAAATAATTAATGTTCCATGTGCGTCGAACTGTAATTGATAGATATTGTTCAGAGGAGATGATCTATTCATTCATCCCCCGCTGAACAATAGGTATTACGTAATGATTAAAACCCATGTAATGTTTTTTGCAATATACCTTGGTGGCCCTGGGAGGGGGCGGGGGCAGCGGGAGAGGATGGCGGGAGAGGTTGGTGAGGTGAGGGGAGGGGGGTACCGATAAGAGAGGTAGTCCATTGGTTAATTACTTTGATTAAAAATTGATATGATTTGTAAATAAACATGATTTTGTTTTGCTTGTAGATCCCATGGAAGAACATAACCATTTTGGAATTGGTCCTTACACGGGCTTTCCGACCGCTTAACCTAGCTAAACCTAGCTAAACCTTGTGCCATGTTGGTCTTTGTTGGCATCCCCTTTCCCCCCTTTTTCCTCTCTATATTTGATTATGTTGTTGTAGTCTAGAATGTGTTCATTTAAATGTACAATATACCTAACTACTATTTGAGGGGTCCACAATTGTACAAGCATTGCTTTTTAGTCGACCTCTCTTGTTTCCAATATGTATATCCCTATTTTGTGCAAATTATCATTATCAATTTGTAATGTTTTGTTGGAAGCAAGAATAAATTGAAATTGAATTGAAATTAACCTAAACTGTTTATATTCACTTATTTATATTCATTTGAAATGTGCTTTATACAAATTACAATTATTTTTGAATGTGTATTAACAATATATGTAAATAGATTTCAGGAATAAACACAAAAAACAATATAGCAGCGTTTTCGGGCAGGTAGGTATTAAAGATCGTCAACCGTGTGGATTTTACACAGCTAGTCGCCATTTTGAACAAGGCTAGTTTGCGCGCACTGCATAACACTGAGCTAATGTGCATGCACGATGAAATGTCATTGTTTGGAATGTGATCGATTGAGCGGACATGTTGCAGCATTTCTGTTTGTGTGCTGGTACGCCAGTGACTCACGTTATCATATTCTCTATATTTATAAAAAAAAAGAATAACTAAATAACTACATACAAAAAAACTTTTAAAAAGGTAGGGTGTGCGGCCAAAATAGAAATGAATAAAAATAAATACATTAAAGGTAGTGTTGAGTATTAGTATTTCCCGAAGTGCCCCCCCCCCCGGCCCCCCCCCCCCCCCCGATATTTTTTTGTGAGATAATAATGAAAAACTGACTGTCAAATGCGAAAGAACATACAATTGTATTGACAAAATAAACTTTATATGATCGAAATCGATTCAGAAATATCCATAAATATATTTTTTCAAAATGGATTTTACTGGCAATCACCGGGCGAAATTTAGACTTTTTACAAAAATGTAAAAAAATGCTCGAAGACTTCTTTGAAAAAAATCAGAATAGGTTTTTAAAAAGTCGTTGATGATATCTCTATGGAATCATTATTTTAACAAACATTAAATGCACAATTTTGTATGAAAATATGCTAAAACCAATGTTTTTTTCAATAGCGCCCTCTTGAGTAGGGGTTTGACTAAGTCGAATGTAATTGTGTATACTTTCAGCGCATGGTAAACTTATAGCTATTACTTTGTACCGTTAAGTTTGACAAAAACTATCCTTTTAATTTTACAATAGCGAATATTAGTAACGCGTCATGTTCTACGTACTAAGCAGACAAATGTAAAGTGGTGCAGGCTGAGTCAAACCTGTGTATAATGACCATCTGAGGAAATCAAGAACAAGGGAAAATCGGAAAGATTCGTAACCTGATGATAACTACTGAGCGCTTGATCCATGCATTTGTAATGTGTCATCTCGACTTTTGTAACAGCCTTCTTTCTGGGATTCCGGCTCGACAAGTGCAAAAGATGCAGGCTCTGCAGAACTCTGCTGCTCGACTTATTTACGGTATAAGGAAACATGAATCTGTGTCACACATTTTAAGAAACTTACACTGGCTGCCTATTAGGTCTCGTATTTTATTTAAAATGTTGTTGTTGGCATATGAATGCTATTATAATTTCGCGCCATCTTATTTAAAAAGAGTTGTTAACAGTGCACACACCACTAAGAAATCTTCGTTCAAATAAGAAAAAATTATTTGTTATTCCACTAGTTTTCACTAAATCATATGGTGAACGCAGCTTTGCTCACACTGCCTCAACTCTATGGAATAATCTACCGGAACATTTGAAAAAAAATGATACTATTGATAAGTTTAAGATTGCTTTGAAGACGTACAGATAATCTCTTTCTTTGTGTATTTCCTTTCTCTTCAGCGCATAGGGACATGTTTAAAAACTATGTGTTATGCGCTTCATCAAAATTGTTAATTATTAATTATTGTCAGCTCTATACACAGGTCATATGTAACTGTATACAGTAACAAATGTATATCAGTGACCAATTATGGGAAAGATGAAGATTAGCCACTATAGACATGAAACCTCTCTAGACAGAGTTCATAACATTGTTTTGTTTCTGTGCATGTGATCACTTTTGATCGTACATAATGATGATATTCGCTAAGGCAGGTTTGGCTACATAGAAGTAAATGGTGTATGTGTGTCTGTGTGTGCAGGTGTGTACGCCTGTGCGTGCGTGCGTGTGTTTATGTGTGTATGCGTGTGCGGGTACGTGTGTGTGTGTGTGTGTGTGTGTGTGTGTGTGTGTGTATATGTATATATACGTATGTGTGCATGTGTGTGCGGGTTTATACGTGTGTGCATTAGTGTGGATGGATGTAGCCTATGTGTGTATATTTGTGTGTGAGTGTTTATGCGTCTACACTAAATGTGCCCTTCATATTGAAATATGCTGTTACAGCTCGTGATTCCGAAGGTTCGTTATTTCGAAGGTTCATTATTCCGAAGGTTCGTTATTTTGAGGGTTCCCTTAACCTTACTATGCCACTTTACAACTATACGTCTTTGTATCAAGCAACCCCCTTCCCTCCGTGGCTACGCAAATCCGAAATTCGAGTTTTTTGTTTTGTTTTTTCAAATCAAGCCCAATGCTGTCTGGGACACCCCAAAGAAGGGCCAAATATCTCAAAACTAACGCTTGGGCGATTAGGGCTGAATGAATCTCTCTATATCAATCAGAAGCGGAAATTATCAATTGTATGTGACTTTGAACTCTGTGGTTGTGATTTTGCCAACAGGCCCCGAAATCTGCGTGCGCATTGACCTATTTTGGGGGCATGATGATTAATAATTAATAGATAATAATTAATAATTAATATAATGTTTGCATAACCTACGCTTAATTGTGACGGCACCGTGAGAAAAAGCATTCGTGGTGTGATCAATGCTTGATTTGTAATGTTCGTTTTGTCAGAAGAGGGTGAACTGAGAAGCAATTTTATCATTCCACCGAATGCATCGATCGACAACTATCTTTGCGGTACAACTACTTTACAACTGACGGAATAGTTAACATATCATTGAAGACGGAGTATACGGACCTTATTGATACATGCAGACTACTTATTACTTGTGATCTACACATACATGTATGGTGTCGCTGTCAACGCAGTAATAGCGTTGCTCCGTTCATTGCAAACGTCTGTCGCATTTCAAACACTAAATATGTGTCACTGGAGATTTGTGTTCATGAGGAAATATAACGTGATATTTTCAGGAACGTATGGCGACGTAGTTTAATTGATGGTCCGTTCAGAGCAAGCTTCTCTCGTATGATTTCAAACACTAAGTAAATATGTTACTTTGAGAAGTGATTTCATAAGGAACATTCTTTAAGTTCATCAGCATCGAAGTTGGACTGGACTGGGACATGTGACACAGCAATTTGTTTTTTCCTGTATACTATCCATGCTAGCTTGATAATACCTGTCTGTAGTTATATTTGGAACAAGGTGTAAATCCGTACGCCCCAGTGCCGCGAATTCGCTCAACTCGCAAACACTCGCAACAATTAACTCGCGACAACTCGCAACATCTCGCAACAAACCTGCCACAAATCGCAACAAACTTGCAACAAACTCGCAACAACTCGCAACATCTAGCAACAAACTCGCAAAATCTCGCAACAAATTCGCAACAACTCACGACAAGTCGCAAAACCTCACAACAAACTCGCAACAATCGCTCAAACTATCACAAGACTAGTATTCGTTACGCGTGAACCTCGTTATTGAATAGTACGCTTGGTCGATTATTAGGCTTTGGAAGTTGTAATTCGAAACCGACGTAGGAGCACTCCTGATTCGCGCGATGGCTGCTAGTACATCTACGCAACGGCCAGAGGGCCTCGCCGGTGTGTGCGCCGTGGTGATCGAGGAGATGCAATGTGCTATCTGTCACGATCGCCTGAAGAAACCACGATTACTGTCTTGCCTGCATCACTTCTGCACCGAGTGTCTGGAGAGAGCTGCCGTCGCGTCGGGTGGGACCCGCATCAAATGTGCCCTTTGTCGCGTGGATACGCCGCTTCCCTCTGGTGGCGGTGTGGCGAGTCTGAAAGTGGACTTTTACGCAAATCGAATGGTGGATGCGCTGAACGCCCTAGACGACCACAGAAGGAAGCTGGGCGGTTCCAACCATCAGTGCGACCTCTGCGTCTGTGAGTCGGACGCACTCGACAGTGATCTGTACGTCAAGGCTACAACATACTGCCAGACGTGCAAGCAACTGCTCTGTGAGCCATGCGCAACGGTCCATGCCAAGCTCTCGGTCAGCAAGACACATAGAGCTCCGCTCATCATAGATCTCATCAGTGGCAAAGAGAAACTTCTCCCAACGTGCGCGGTAGAGGGCGCTGATAGCAACAGCCTGTGCGAACAGCACCCGGACGAACTGCTGAAGCTGTTCTGCAAGTCTTGCGAACGGCCAGTGTGCGCGATGTGTCCAATCCTCGGACAGTGTAAAGAGCACGGGGAATCACTCCAGCTCCTAGATATTGAATGCGTATCCAAGTTGCGCAATGGCCTAGCCTTACTCGTCGATCGCATCGATAATCAAGAAGAGCGCCAGAAAATTGAGGAAAGCTTCAATTGCGTCAACGAAGCAGCACAAACTATCAAAAGAAAACGAGCACAGTTGGGAGACGATCTTGCTACTGCCAGTAAAGTGGTACGGCGACGCTTGGAGGTCAATCTGCAAGATCTAACGACCAGGAAAGATGACGTAATTAACACGCAGCTCGAAGAGGTGCAGCAGCTTAAACAGGAGATTGAGAACGTGAAGTCTGTCGGCGAGAACAGCACTTCACTCACGAAGCAACTCATAGAGAGGAGTGACGCGGAACAGGTTGATGTCGCGTCGATTCACAGAGATCTTCAGAAAGCCATGAACAACACGTTGGATTTCAAACACGCCGACTTCCGAAAACGCGTCGCGAAAGTTGTATCCTATGCCGAGAGTTATGGCGTCAAAGATGGACCCGGAGCCGCTGCCAAACTGGTAAGATACACACATGGCGTCACAGCAAAATGTTTTCCGATAATCGTAGATAAGTACAATTCTACCACCAGACGCATGCTTTTCAGAAATGGAAACTTGGTCTTGCTTTGCGGAGACTCGAACTTTGGCAGTAACGAAGTAAGTTTGAAATTCCAAGTGGAGCAATCAAACCTGTTCGTAGATTTTGCACTTCCATCTGAGTTCAAGTATGTATCATCGTTTGAAATGCTCCTCTCAAATGACACCCAGCTCATTGAACTAGTCATCATCAATCAATCCGAGCTTCATGTACTATCCGTCAACAAAAGTACATCGAGTCGCAATATCTCAGCATTTTTGCCAAAAGGATGTGTTCCAGTAGATCTCGCCGTAGATGGCGCTACAAATTACATCTATGTCGCAGACTCTAAGCTGAAGAAGGTGCACGTCGTCTCGCCTTCCGACGGCGCTGTGATCAGATCATTCACCCTCCCCTTCAAGCCGGAAAGGGTAGCAATCAGCGACGGAAGTCCGAGAGTGCTGGCGATACTGCATGATGGGACTGTGTCCCTCGTAGACGGGCAGGAAGGCACTGTCATGCACACCCTCAGCAACGATGACGGCAATCTGCCTGGTACCGCAACCTGCATGTCCTTTTCCCGCAGTCGCCTGTTCGTACATGTCGTTGAACCAGACGAAACCCGATCAGTACACGAATTCACATGTGAAGGAGCTTCTGTGGCTAGAAACATCTGCAAAGTCCCCGGGTGTAGTTATAAAGAAGTATTCGCAGTGACCGATGATGTTCTAGCCTTCGCAGAGACTAGTGGTTATTCACTCAGCGTTCACGTACTCCATAGAAGCCGAGACGTGTAGACAAAGACCATGAACCTGCTACGTATACGCTTCCAACACAATATGCCTATTTACATTCTCACAGTGTTCGATAAAGCTGGTATAAGTAGGGCCAAAGTGATCTGTAAAATGGATAGTACAGTTCTGGCCAAACTGAGTTATAGTAACCAAAACCTGCACCATATTATCGTTTTTATTTAATTATTATACCTTCACACTGCCCGAAATGTGAAATATGTTGTTTAGATAGTATTACTACCAACTTATGATTATAAATAAACAATTATTGTTCCATGAGCATCGATCTGTAATTGATACCTATTGTTCAAGGGATGATCTATTCATTCATTCCCCGCTGAACAATAGGTATTACGTAAATATAAAAACCCATGTATTGTTCTTTGTTATTATACCTTGGTGACCCTGGGAGAGGGTATAGTGGGATATGTTGGCGGGAGGAGATAGCGGGAGAGGGTGGCGGGTGAGGTGTGGGGAACCGATAAGAGGAATAATGCATTGGTAAATGACTTTGATTGAAAATTGATGTTGTTTGTAAATAAAAAAATTAAAAACATTTATTTGGCTTTGGGACCCCATGGAAGAACATGACCATTTTGAAAATGGTCTTGAAATGGGCTTTTCAACCGTTAAAACTATACTTTTCATATTTACTTACTTCTGTTTATTTGAAATGTGCTTTATAATAATTATGATTATAATGTTATGTTTAAGTGTAACAATATGTATATATACTGTAAAAATGTGTCAGGAATACATACAAACAAACAATATAGCAGCGTTTTTGGGCAGCTAGGTATTAAAGGTCGTCAACCGAGGCGAAGCTACACAGCCAGTCGCCATTTTGAACTAGGCTAGTTTGCGCGCACTGCATAACACTGAGTTTATGTGCATTACGCACTGTGCGCAACGCGTACGCAAAATGGCGCCGCGCATCTGAACTACCTTTAAAGTCGGACAATATACCTCAGCCCCCTGGCAAAAATGGGCCCGTACGCCATATATTTAGATTACCCTATACTTGTATATATGTAGGACTATGAATTGTAATTGTCTATAAGATTTGTATAGTCAGAACCACACAGGGTTAATCAAGGTCAACAATCATTCATTTCAATTGTATTTCTTTATCTACAAATATGTTTTAATAATTATGAGAGCATTTACTACGACATTGGCCGAGAAATCCTATAATCACATGGTTTGCTTGGTCTTAAAACTATGGAAATAGTGTTCAACCAGTGATAATAATGTCATAACGAGAATTGGTTAACTTGTCAAAGTGATTGGCTTTTGGCTGATTTTATTATATCATGAATGCAAGTACAGCGATGTACTAATGATAACGATAATACCAACAATATTAATTGTCCATTTTTATACTTTATCACCGAAGTCTCAAAGCGCTTGGTGCATAATTACTTTGGCTTTAGCCGAGCTACTATGATGGGGTGCTCAAGCATTACAAGAAATAAATACCTGCCAAGTACCGTACTCATTTACTACACCTGGGGGTGTTTCACAGAGATCCTAAGTTGATCTTAGCACTAACATGACTAAGATGGTCTTAAATATTATGGAAAGCCATTAGTATCTTGAAACGGTTTTGTAAAAGTTATGTTGAATTGCATAAAATGTTGATTCAAATCATATATATTATCTAATTATCAAAGAAATTTCATTAATTTTATGTGAAGATCATGAATCTCTTTGATTTATGATTTGAATACAATTTTATGCATTTCAACATAACTTTAAAAAAACTGTTTCAAGACACTAGTGGCTTTCCATAATATTTAAGACCATCTTAGTGCTAAGATCAACTTAGGATCTTTGTGAAACACCCCCCTTGGTTGAGAGCAGCAATTGTGGATAAAGTACCTTTTTTGTTGTTTTCTTTTCTTGCCCGGGTGGGCAACCAAATAATATATTACAGAGTATGTTTTGTTTTTCCTCTTGGCCAGGGGCCATCAATTTCAGGCCACCAACATTTTAGAGAATTTGATATAATTTTGTTTGGCAAATGTGACATAAATTCAAATAAAATCGATTCAATAAAATTGGCTAAATTGTGCTACAAAGAAAAATTAAAGCATTTAGCCCAATCAAGTGCATCCTTTTAAATTTTGCTAATCCTTAATACAATGTTATAATGGATTTATTCTTATAATGCTTGTTCTAATTGTCTCTTAGTGAATTTCGGTGTAAATTTGCTCTTATTTGTTATAAATTACCGTTATGACCAGGAACCCGTTGCTGAAAGAGTTGCAATCGATAATACAAATTGTAATGAATTGCAAGTCAGATCATGTAACTAAATGAGCAAATCTGATTGGTTCAAATGCGCACATCTTAGTTGCAATTGATTGGAACTTATCGGACTAATGAATGAGATTTAATGTTGATTGGAAACACGTACACAAAAAGAAACATCATTGTATGAAAGATAATTAATTGAAGCAAATTAATCTCAAGGTAATATATAATTTTATTCCAGTAAAATATCAACTATTTGTATAGAAAATCTTTAACGGAGACGCATGTGATGCATGTAATTGTAATATAATTATAAATCTCGCCTTTTTTAAATGCAGTATGAATTATGATTCTGTTTAAAAAGTTTACACATATTATGTGTTGGTAACGTTGTGTGATATCAAATGAGATGCCCAGCACTTTGCAAAGGGTTCTGTAATTTATAAACAATGCAATTAATTATCACCACTTACGGAACTACAGTATTATACACTCATGGTTCCGTACGCATCAACCGTCTGGGAGTGCGCCAATTCTATTCACGCGTACGTTTTGAGACAATATAATCACGGACGATGCGTTCGCCCTAGACAAAAAGGTAGTCTTCGTACGCAGACCCATGAACATGTTGTATAAGTTTGGTGATGCGTTTTCCAATTATACAATGTTTCTGGAAACACATTTTTCCGATTTGTTGTTGTTGTGTGGAATGTACTACTAAAATGTTTCCTTTTATATCTAAGAATATTATGTTGGGATGGTGGTACAATATATCTACTTCATTAAAAATATATGCAGATTTTAACTTCAGCATTTTTGAGTATCTACAAATTGATGATTATTAGGAACAACTCTGGTAAAGATGAAAGACAAACAAGTTATGGTTTATCATCCTAAAAGAAGTTCACTCACGTATACAAATAAATTATTACTGTGTAAAGAAAGAAACATGAAAGTGTTTAATTCACTGGATGCCTTCAAAATGTAATTTAAGTTGAAAACATTTGTGAACAAATTATATCTATGCGGTGCAAATTTGTATGAAATGGTATCAAAATCAATAAATACCGAAAAGGTGAGGGGAAAAAAAATATTTATGAAGTGTTTGTTCTTGTGTCTTGGTGAAAATCGGTGTTTATTTGCTCTTATTTGTTGAAAACTACCATAAATGTATGACAAGGGCTTGTTGCAGAAAAGGTTGCAATTGATTGCACGTCAGATCATGTGACTAAATGCGCAAATCCGATTGGTTCAAACGTGCATTATTTTCTGTCTTGCAATTAATTACAAATTTACAATCGATTGCATTAACTCTTTCTGCAACGGGCCCCGTGGTTAATAAACAAAGTTACACATATGCTGTAGTCATCAAACCATAAATCAATTCAATGCATTTTATTGTCCATTATTACACAATGGAAATGGGAAATTCATATTTTGAAAACGAATAACACAGCTAGAATCCCTTCATCAAAGCTCCGATGTGGAAATCACAGATTGCCTGTAGTAACTGGAAGATATAATGGAATTGAAAGAAAGGATCGCATATGCGAGCTTTGTAACAATTATAAATTAGGGGATGAATTTCATTATCTATTTGAATGTCCAGTACTAGATAATGAAAGAAAGACCTTTATTAAGTCATACTATAGAGTGAGACCGAATGTAATGAAAATGAGTCAGTTATTTAATAGTGTAAATCATAGGGAATTAGCAAATGTATCAAAATTGTGTTGTATAATAATGGCACTCTATAAGAAATAGTTAAAGTCTGCAGCCACAACGCTGATTTGTAGTATGTATGATTATCCTTCAAATTGACGAATAGTGGTAACTTGGAAAGTATTATAGTCATTTATAATATGTTGATGCACACGTTTACTGCATGATCTGAACAAGTACCTTTGTTGTATGTAAATTGTTTTTGCTCTTGTTTTTTTTTTTCTTCTCTACTGCATTGATATTTCAATATCTGTTGTGCATTCTCTTGATAGTAGCATTTCCTTGGTCAATTCATAGCTTGCGATTGACCTTGTTTTCTTTCTTTTACTTCTTTATTATTATTATAAATATTGCGATTGCGTTTTATTTTTTTGTCTTTGTTTGCTAGATATCGTCTTCACACCATATTATAATGATTATTTAGCCCCCATAATTATGAAAGTTAGGTATATTACTATATTGATTCTGGAAAAGTTCATTTTTACAAACTTACTTTAGATTATTATTAATAGTTTCCTGCTAACTTGTCAGTATCACTGTTCATTTATTTGGTCATCATTGCATAGCGGTTTCACTCTTAAAGTAATATCACCTTTTAGTAAAGGTATAGGGAAATTAAATTTGACAAGACCGAGTTTATCATCTCAATGATCTTCACATTTTCGAAAGTTTATATTTTTGATCGATTTTAAATTTGCAATTAACTTACTTCCTGTTTGTTTTATGTTACATGTTAGTTTTCTTATATTTTGTGATATATGTTTTGAATATGTGTATATATATCTGTATATATTTGTTATATTGTGCTAAATGTGATTTTCTTCAATACCCTACGACAGGGTGACATGAGAAACAAAACACAAAACAAACCATTTGCTTGACCTTGGTCAACGAGTTGAGAGATTTTAGAACAACATCTCCTGGTAACTCTGTTTTAACTTGCCGAGGACAACATGAAACAGACAAGATTCATGCCTCAAAGATAGACCCGGTTCGTCAATGTTCACATAACCAGGCTCTGTTCTATTGGAAAAATGTGTAATATTACAGTTTGTTCGTTACAAAATGTATAAACTACTGTTTAATTTTTTATTACTTGCATACCACGGTATGTCATGCAGTGGCATAGCGTGGTCGACTGATTGGGGGGCGACACAAAATTATTGGGGGGCACACCTTATGTATTTCTTTGTTTTTTTCAAGAAAATCCCCCTTATTATTTCTATGATTTTCCAAATTATGGGGGCACGTGCCCCCCCCCCCCCCCCCTGTCCCCCCCCCCCCCCCCCCCCCGTCGCTACGCCAACTGATGTAATGCATTAACGATGATCATCTTTAATTCCAGCACCCTTCCTGTAGAAGAACAAACTGTCCCTTTATTGTGATATACGATAATTGTACATTCATTGTACATAAGTATATGAAATATTTCAACTGAAAGTAAGTTTCCTGTTTGTGTATTTTTTATTTGCTGAGTATACATGCACGCCACACATAGAGGGGATTCCTGGGGGATTCCCCATAAAGTAAACATGCCATATCCGAACGGGATATTGGAAAACGATAGTGAGTGCTGTATTAAAGGGATCTAATACTTTGTTGACATAATGCGCAAAAAAGCGATGCGTGCTGGATACAATGCGTATTCTTATCTGATATGTCCACTGGGTGTTGTGTGAAAAATTCAAGTTAGAATGGACTCTTACACAGATATGGCCCGAGTAGATGAGCAAAATGCAAAGTAACATTCCTCTAACTCATTGCACTCACCTTGTACACACGGTTCTGACCGTCCGTTATATATTTGACATCTGAACACGTTTCAATCGTAAATATCTTTTTAACCGAAACGGGAAATTCTGAAAAACAGAAAAACTGTCCCTTGCTTTGATTGTTTATATGAATATGACAAGGCATGAGGGAACCGCTAGCAATTTAAATTGGATTTTTAGGATTTGGACAATGTTACTAAGTCCCTTTACCAGGGACTTAGTAACATTGTCCAAATCCTCAAAACTTACTTGGAACTCTAGTGGTTCTCTCATACCTTGTCATATTCATATAAACAATCAAAGCACGGACAGTTTTCGGTTTTTTCAAATGTCCATTTCGTTCAAAAGATATTTACGATTGAAGTGTTCAGATGTTAAACTGTCTAATGTTAAAATCTCGGATGCGTCCGCTTCGTAGTAGAAGAATTAGTAGAAGTATCCCTTCTAAGAAAGTTTTGTGCATTATTGGGTAATGTTACTAGACCCCTGTAAAATCCGATATTCAGTATCAACTCATCATTGTTGTAATGGATTGTTTGTCAACATTTTTAACGAACATACGTAATGCGCATTGTAAGACTATTACAATTAAAATATATACAAATATGAACAATTATATGAATAAAGATATAGTACGAACATGAACACTAGTTCAATTAAAAAGTTCAATTCAATTAAAGAATAGTGTCTTGCGGACACGATTTTGGCAGTGACATAATTTTCGCGTGACACCGGTCTATTATCACGCATGATATTATCTACTCGATGTTGGAAAACATTTACACTATAGACTTTGAACATTAATTTTTACAATTACAATTATACTATACTAGTATAGGTATTGAAAAAACATTAAATGTACATGCGATGGTCTCCTATATTTAGTGACCCTGTTACCATTTATATCCGTTGTTTCCAAAGCGTCATTCTGTATCACAAAAAACATGTATATTTAAATAGTGCGTATATCACCAATATATAAAGACAAAAATAGCTATGTATAAACATTGACAGATTCTACCTAAATCGCTTGAAGCTTTCACATTATTGTGTACCCTTATTGCTTGGCGTATGGTTACATAAGAATAAAATGGGTTTCATTATTAAATTTTTCAAATGTCTTCCTAATTATGAAGATATTTATGATTGAAATTAAAAGCGTTTTGGAACGCTATTTTCAAATGTCTCCCTAATTATGAAGATATTCATGATTGAACATTAAACACGATCCGGAACGCTCTTCAATCGTAGTCGAAATCGATGGGCAGTAGGGGGTACAATCCGATAATCAATTAAAGACACTGCATCGTGACGTCCAGAGAAGCTCTTCTAAACGCTCACAGGGGGGCGCCATGCTGTACATACGCCGCGCGTTCTGTAGCTTTCCTAACACTATAGATTTACGCGGGTGTCGCGCGCAACACACGATTCCGGCTGGTTCGTAAGAGATGGCGCTGGCCTGAGTGCATACCCGACCTTGCGCGCTATGTTATGCTTAGTTTACCTACGCTACAGGATTTGCGCGGATGTCGCGCCGCACGTATGATTCCGCCTGGTTCGTCACACATGGCGCTGGCCTCTGCGCATGTACCCGAGCTTGACGACGCAGTCACTTTTATATTCACTTTTACACCTATAGGTGAACAGTGTGCTCGGTGCCTGATTAAGAGAAATATATTAATGTTTACTTTTTATACTTATAGGTGAGCAGTGCTCTCGGTGCCTGATCAACGCCTCCCGCCTATCTATCATAACCTGCCTCATCTTCCGTCGTCCTTTGCAAGTCATCTAATTTGAGATGGTGGCCAATGAAACCGACTTCTATATACAAGCTGTCCGATGGAATGGGCGACTTCTCGAAGTACAGCGCCCTGACCATCTTCATGTCACTCTCCCGCACCGGTAGTGTCAGGAACATCGTGCGACATGCTTTTCTCCAACTTTTCGGACCAGTCCTTGTAGAACCTGACCACGTCCTTGTCTGTCCCGGTCTCCATCTTGCCTATGGCCAAAATGTGGCACTGCTTTACGTTAGATGTGTATTTTCTCTCGGTCTGCAAAAGATTTTCCATGCGATCGCAGAATATATTTTTAGACTTGGTGACATGGCCGAGGAGTCTCTCCCCTGGAAAGGTTGAGTTGTTCAAGGCGTGCGTCGTACTCTTGCAAGATGTCTCTCTCTCGACCGAGTCGATTGCCTGCGACCCGACCCTGTTTGATGTCAGCGATAGCGTCCTCGTAAACGACATGCTGAGCGGACCAGACGCGCCTCCTCTCAAGCAAGCCCTCGATCCGCTGTTTGACGATGTCGATCGTCTCCTCGATCTTCTTCGGTCGCGTCCCGCTTTCGAAATGGAAGTGATCTGAAATGGCGCAGTTGCTGCAAATGACGATGTTACAAATCTCGCAATAATAGTTCTCCACATTCCCTGGATGAACCTCGCACGTATTTACTCCTGGAGCTTCTTTCTCCTGTTGCTCGCTATCCGGCCAACACCTGTAAAATGTTGTTGACGATCAAGTTTTTCTTCAGAGCGCTGTTAGATCCATCTTGAACTGATACACTCTGTCGACATAATGGACAATCCATTCGCAGTCGACTTCCACCGTGCCTTGCGTTCAAATCTATCACAGCACTAATGCACGTTTTGCAGTACGAATGCCCGCACTCGAGCATTCTCGCGTCTTCTAAAATTCCCTGACAAACGGGACATTTTAGATAATCCTCCACCAAAGATTTATCAATTTTACTGGCCATTGTTTGTTCACGATGCCTACAAAAATGCTCTTGATTAATCAGAAACTGGTTCAAATAATACAGAGCTCCAATTTAAATTATGTATAGTCATGATAGTTATGGAATTCGTTCGGAGAAATGTTACTTATGTGAGGGAACCAATTTGTATTATATGCATATTTCATGTTAAATGTGTTTCTCTTCCCTTTAAATATTAGTCTAGACTGTCCCTTTCTCTTTTTTGGGGAACACATACTATTATTTCATATACTGAGATTGGAATTTGATATAAACACAGTGGAGGTCAGTGGTCAAGCTTCCACCTCGGTCGGTCGGGGTCGGTGGCCTAATGATGGTGTTATTGTTTATAATTTCAGTCCTTGGGCAGGGAACTAGAAGGGGCTAACCCATTTCAGGCTGACCCTGAATTAGTCAGACTGTTGGCTATGGAGGATATTTGTGATATTAGAGTTAAATAACTTTGAAGGGGGTTAAGACAGGAAAAAGAGGAGAATATGAATATAGATGCAGATACCCTCTCTTTTGGCTTGGGTGTGTCAGAAAGCAAACTGACATTAGAAAGTGAACATCGTTAGTAACAAGAACTTGGAGTGTGTATCGATCGGCCCGTACTGAGATTCTGTGAAGTTTTGGATCACGTGCAGATTGTTAGCTTTCTGTTTCTTTGAATACATGTAAGTAGACTTGTATATTGCCACTTATTCTGTATGTTAAATGGTTGATGTCTTAGTTATAATTATGTAGTGATAGTGTTCTTGATAGTACTCAGAGTTATGAGACTAGTTGAAGAGGATTTAGTTTACAGTATGTAGATGTTTGGTCGTATACTCTAAGTGTTTTATATTAGAAAATGGGTATAAGTTATATGGCTGTGTAGGTGATGAATTATGTGTCTTTTAAGAAGAGCATAGTACAATTTAGTTATATTTTACTTGGTGCATTCCTTACTTATACTTTATGTTGATTTAATGAGAAGCGTATATTGGGTTGCAAGTAATTCCAATCATAATAGATTTAATATTGTTAATATAGAATTAATTGTGATGTTTGTAGTATCATGGTATGATAATGATTCTAATTACTACTACTACTACTACTACTACTACTACTATTACTACTACTGCTATTATTATTATTACTATACTACTAATACTATGACTTATAATGATAATAACAATAATAATAGTTATATAGTAAGAATAATAATGTAATTTGGACAATGTGCATCATGTTAGTGGGAATGAAATTAAGATGAACACTGTAGCATATAAATAGCCATACGCATGAGACGTAATACATTAATTAGATGTTTACTGGCACAACAAGTACATTTAGTGGGTTGTACCTTAGTAGCATTGTGTATTATAATATTAAGTGATTTGTTAGTGTTTGCTTTATTCAATTAATGTTCTTGCTCGATTCCTTAAGGGTAACAGTATAATTAATTGGTTATA
This sequence comes from Echinarachnius parma, assembly GCA_037951105.1. NCBI lineage: Eukaryota > Metazoa > Echinodermata > Echinoidea > Clypeasteroida > Echinarachniidae > Echinarachnius > Echinarachnius parma. Next base: position 52,905 of record JBAMJV010005871.1, read on the forward strand.
TTCCACTAATATAAGATATACATGTACTTGCATTAGTAGACTTCATTGTCTTAATGTATTTTGCATTGTATTAACAAGTGTATGGATATGTTAATTAGTAGATAGCTGTGGATTTAGCAGGAGTGCTGACAATGTTTATTCCATTATAATGATGAATATTCATACTTAATGTATTTATCTGTTTATTGTATTTACAGATTTCTGGCTGGTGAATGAAGACTGCGTCTTCTACCCTCTTTTGTACTGATTTAAAAAGAAGTCATTAAATAATAAGCCTTATACCCAACATTCCGTGAACCTGAGAATCATTCTTTCTAAGACTGAAGCCCATATCCTCACACATATAAATTATGTTGTGCAAATATATTTTGTTGAATGTATCTGGACTTTGGCGCCGAACAAAGGGTTATTTACTCTTTGGCTCCGGGACTCGTGACTGTATTAACACAAGCATTATTGTATTTTTTGTTTAATCTTACATCTATTTTCGATATTGCTAAGTAAGCAAGATTGTTTGTTTTCTTACTCACTAACTACGGTTATCTGGGTAAGCAATTATTAACCTAAGTTAAAAATAGTTGGCAGCCAAAATGATGTCTTGTTGCATATATTAAATACAAAATAGTTGGCAGCCCGCTGTTAACGATAAATAACAGCTTTGGGAAAGTTACCGAAATCAATAAATGGCGAAAAGGTGAAAGAAAAAAAGATTCTTTCATAATAAGTTTTTTCTTGTCTCTTGGTGAAAATCTGTGTCTATTTGTATGTATGTCAAGGGCTCGTTGCGGAATAAGCTGTAACTAATTGCAAGTCAGATCATGTGACTAAATGCGCAAATCCGATCTGTCTTGCAATTAATTGCAATTTTACAATCGATTGCATTAACTCTTTCTGCAACGGGCAGGACGGGCCCCATGACTAATAAACAAAGTTACACATATGCTGTAGTCATCAAACCATTTAATTGAATATCACAACAAAATTTCATGAACATCTGAATGACACAGACTAAACTCGATGTCACCCTTGGTCAACCAGTTCGGTGGTTTTAACAAACCTATCCTGGCA
>JBAMJV010005872.1:0-80297 GCA_037951105.1 Echinarachnius parma
GATCGCCTCGGAAGTAATAGTTTGTCCCTTCACCTTCGCCAACGGTAATTATTTGCTTACTAGGTGCTCCCCTTCCCATGCATTTTATTTACTGTCAAGATAAAATGTGCAAGATAAAATGTCAGGTTTATAATAGCTTCTGACCACACGAGCAATGAAAATTAAGGGGTTTCAGGGACGAAAGCCGTTCTAGGGTTTTCTATAGCTCAGTCGGTAAGAGCACCGGTCTAGCAATACGGAGGTCTCGGGTTCGAATCCAGTTGAAATCCTATTTTCTTTGCTCTTTTACAATCACAAGATAAAATGTGAATACAACGGACAATGTTGAATCTTACAAGTTTCACTCCGTGTCTGAGTTTGAAAAATCGTAGGTTAGAGTTTCCGATAGTTACGAGTTACTTTTAAGCTTACTTATGTGTCATATTAAACAAGGTTTGTGTAGGTGCAAGATGTGATACATGTTTGTTTGAATTATAGATAATGAGCATTGTAATTATTGCCGGAAATATAATGTATTAAGCAAGATGTAAATGGAAAATCATATTTTTAAGAATTTGTATATTTTGTTCCCTTATGATACCCTTTTACATGTATACTTACTACATTGTAATACTCTTAAAGTTCAATACATCTTGTTTATTGTTTATCTTTGTGATGCGAACATTTTGGTTGCATTTTTCCGAGAAAAGCACTGTTTTATCCGTTATTATCAATCTAAAGGGAATATGTTATGTTAATAACTTTTTTAACAACTGATATCGACGTAGAAGCAATGTGTAATAGTTTAACATGCCCATTGTTCTTTGGAGCGCCGCATATGTTCACTTCTCAAAACTTTTTCACAATAATAATGTGATTTGGTGGTAATTTGAAAATATTACAATAATTATAATGAATATCATTATGTGTCATTCATTTCGTATCGAAATGACAGTTATTCTCAAGCAGTGTTTTAATATAATGGTTGAAAATGACATCATGTGCAGCAAGTTAACAATGCATGAATCTGTGATACAATTTTACGCTTCGGATCATAAGTATACACTTACTAAAAGCAATATAATTAGGTGATTTTTTTGTCGTCACAGTGTGGATGTCTAAGAATTTTGTGAAAAAACATGGTTTTCAGCGGGTGGAGAATAACACAACAAAAATCATGACTATCGGTGCAATACTTTAAAGGGGTAGTACAGTTTTGGTAAGGCGAAGCTTTAGTAACCAAAACCTGCACAGTGACATTACAGACTAATAGTTATGGCTCCACCATGCTCGAGGGGTTTAGAAAATTACAAACGACTATTAAGTAAAAAGGCTGTTATCATTTTTTAAAAGAGCCATAAAAACATAAGGGGGCGCTCTCTAAAAAGGCATTGGTTTCAGCCATTTTTCATACAAAATTATGCATGTGATGTTTCGTTGAAATAATGATTAAATAGAGAGATCTTCAACAACTATTTAAAAACCTCTTTTGAATTTTTTTGAAAAAGTGTAAAGCAGTTTCACATTTTTTTTAAATCATCGAATAAATCTGGGGCCCAGATTTATTCCGATCAGATATATTTATTCATATTTCAGCCGTTTTTTAACCGATTTTGATCAAATAAAGTTTATTCTGCCATAAGAAATTGTATGCTCTTTCAAATTTCACACTCAGTTTTTCATTATCTCACACAAAAGAAATTCGTGCAGCGCCCTCTATACCAAAACTGAAATACCCCTTTAAATGTTTACCATTACAAAAGTAATGTATATAATACATCTTGTGATAAACAAATGTGTACATTCAGTAAAACATTTCGTATTTGAAAGTATTATAGGAAAGCTATTTTAATCGTTTTATTTTATACTTTTATTTCAACTTTTATACCGCACTCATCGATATAAAATAATTGGTAGTTACTTTTGAGCCAACAGTAGCGTGAGGGCCAGGCGTTCATGAATAAACATAAGGTCATGACGTCACGGTACGTCATCTGCATCATGAATATTCATGAGTTTGAGGGCTTATAGTTACAATGAAACCAACACCGATCATCAGCCGTTGACGTGGCCTAGTGGTCACGCTGTGGACATCAACACTTGGGGTCATGGGTTCGAATCCTCTCTTGTGACTCTTTTCTTTTGCCATAAAAGATGGTGAGTAGCGGTTCATTTAGTAAATGTATCATGCAGAGTTTTCACTAAAGTCTGAAATGACGTATCGTGATGTAATTACCCTATGATTATTCAAGAACGCCCAGCCTAGCACTGGCCCTCACGCTACTGTTGGCCCAAAAGTGCCTACCAAAATAATTTATATCATCGCACTAGACAAAACGAGGTTGGCCTAAGTCAATAGATGGCGCTATGCACAAATCGGTTCGCCCATACATTGGCGAATTCGGTTGCATAATATTGTTGTAAAGCGCGCTGGCTTTTGGCTTTTGGCATGGCACGGTCACTTTTTTGCAATAGTAATTATTGTACACTGTAAAAACAAAGGGTAACAGGGAGCTGAGACGATGAGACACCAACACGTTTGTAGACATTGTATAGATGTATGATACACATAACTAATGTTTCTCATAGAAACACAAACACGAAAAGTGAAATTTGGGAAATTAATGCATGCAGTTGGATCGTTATTTGTATAAAGTTTATTTATTTTGGTTTCTAAAGCGGGAAGCGGCTTGTTTATTTTATACCCACCGTCTGCTTTAGTTAAGTTGATTCGGCAATAGCAATTGATATAGTAATTAAGATATAACGTAATCCTATGAATTATGTTTGATTACACTGGTGAATGTAACTATTGAAGCGTATTTCGTGGTTCTGTACACACTCTTTTAAAGCGTATCACAGTAACGAGAAAGTTGTATAAATATATACCATACCATGTGCAGATGTGTGAGATTTCAAACGAAGAAAAATATTGGAATAAGCGAGCCTGTGCTTTGAATTACGAACTGGCGTCACTTAATTTGCTGTGAGATTTACAAACTAAGAACGTATGAAAGTACATGTATTACCATTATAAACCATCTCGATGTTTTCAGATTTTTGACACGCAAACCCTTGAATCTGATAGCTATATAATAATACTCTTTAGATTATATGTTCAGTATCTGCATGATTGTTATAATGTTGGACCTGTTCGCAATACAACCTTTTACTTCTGAATAAATTGCCACAAATAAAAGTGCCTCTTCTTATCCTAGCGGCAGTGTTCTGTATGTACAAAATATTTTTACCCTTTCTGTATCAGTATAATAGTTATATGGCATGAACACGTTGAATATTGTTCGGATGTGTAATTGTGTTATTGAAACGAAATTATGCCCCGCAGCCCTTCCACCTTCCCTTTTTTTTTTACAAATAAATTATATAACGAACGCACATAATTAAACAAGAAGTGACTTGCTTAAGCTACCCCCCCCCCCCCCCCCCCCCCCCACCACCACCACCTGTCCACTACCAGCCAAGTAACCAAAACGATCATTATTAAAGATAACATGTGTTTAACTGTCCACGTCCATGCTTTAAATCACCACGCCTCGCCATCGATCACCACTTTCCATTTCGCCCCGCTTTTTGTATTGTTACTGTTCATGATTTAGATATTCTGACATTTATTATAATGTCTTTATAAACCCTCTTATAGTTATACAAAATACTCTAGTATCATCGACACATGCACTTTCCGTTCATGCTATACGGTAGTATTTGAGAGGTAAAATCAGTTGTTGAATAGTCACTATTTATTACAAGTTAGTCATGTCATGCTCTGTTAGTTGCAAAAGATCGGACGCTTTTCATAACTTCGGTATTGCTAAAGTATTATGATATGAATCCGTATTTAGGATCTCGTTATATACTTTCAAAATAAGCGATAATAACAAAAGGTGCTTTATCTCTTTAACCTGTGTCTTTGTTCCTACTTCCATTATAATGTTTTAATCATGTATGTAAATAATAATGTTTTATACAGGGTCTGTGACGGAACATTATTGTAGCGTATTGATTTAAGCGGAACCAAACGCTGTTGTTTACAATTGGGAAACATGGCAGCCTCTATAGTGCAGTGGTCATGAAAAACATAATTGATAGTGGTACCAACAAATTGATTATTTCCATTTTACTATTAGTGACACCATACGGGAAATATACGTCTAGCAGTGGGATAATTATGCAGTAATCAGTAATAGTTAGCAAACAACGCCAGCCGCGTTTGGCTTCTCTTTAAGGTGGATGAATCGTCGTTTTACAGAAGGCGCCTATCATAGGAGACCCTTTTTTGCAACCCCGAGGGCACACATTTATGGCTTGCCTGACATTGTGCACATGGTTTAGAACCACTACCCATGATGTCTATCATTGACAATATTGAGTTATCATAAAATTTAATGTGCCAACTGTGTTGCGTGTGCTTAATGAACGAATGGTAATATATTTGTATTTAATGTTCCAATATCAAATCAAAAAGATAATTTATTTGGTCAAATAAAGATAATTTCAAATTGACTAGCATTTTTTTTCTTGGTAACGGACCCCAACATCCTTTCTGACTTCCTCTTTTTCATAATGTTATGCTGGCTATATTTATTGTTTAATGTATATGACTCACCCGCTCTCCCTCTCTCAGTATCTCTCGCCCTCTTTTACATAATATGGTGACTTTATTTTTTTGTTTTAATAATGTGTACATATTTTGAAGAGCTTAATTCCAAAAGGGGCTATATCCACTTTCCATAAACAATGAGTTAACGATATCAGCGCATTAATAAGCTACGTAGCTATCTAGAAATCTGAATTTTAGGACGAATTACGAGATCAAAATATAAACAAAATGGAATGTTTAATTGTCATATTCCCATGGGCACGTGTACAAAGTTGGACAAAGAAACCTGATTTTCTCCAAAATTGAAAAAGTGGATAGAGCCCCTTTTGGAAATAAGCTCTTCATATCTAACTCACTGTATCCAATCGTGCCATAATGTAACATCGTTTTAAAATATAAGTTATTCAATTGATTTTTTTTTTATTTAGCGGGTGACTCTATAATTATATCTAAATAAAAAATGCATGTACCCTATTTTGTTCCACGAACAAGTAATAATTGGTGTGTCTTTGTTGATGAAATCGATTGAATGTTTAAATAAATGTTGAGACTTCTTATAGTGGTTGCAGCTGTGAACAATCCTATTAATTGAATAAAAGTCGTCTGCGATTGGAAATTGAAAATAACGACCGATACTTGTTTATCAACAATTGTATTCATTACCACTCGGATATTTATTTTGTTGTTGGTGGTGGTGTTGCTGCCATAGTCCAGTTTGAACTGATGGTGATCAGATGTTATTTTTCCCCTTTTCGCGAAAATAATTCTAGTTTTTTTTTTGCCCGCTAAACCGTTTTCGCGGTCCAGTGCATAATTTAACATCACACTTCAATCGTAAATATCTTTTGAACGAAATGGAAATTTGAAAAACCGAAACCTGTCACATGTTTTTATTGTTAATACGAATAAAACAAGGTATGAGGGAACCACTATAATTCCAATTTGATTTTGAGGATTTGGACAATGTTACTAAGTCCCTTTAATACATAGATGAACGCAGAGCTCTGCTTGTGTGTGTGTGTGCGTTTGTTGTACGTGTGGGATTTTGTGTAAATAATGTTTCCAAAATGTCGGGGGGGTGGGGGGGGGGGGGGGGGGGGGGGGGAGAAATATTCCCTGTATGGGATAAACATTACTGCCAGTAACTTATACCAAAAAACACCCCCAAAACCACACAAAAAAACACTACAGGCGCAACATAATTATTCACACATCCGCATAAATAACAAATCTACACAATTAACACAAACACACACATACGACTTGGACTAAAAATATAGTTTCTACAATTCAGTAATAATTAGTTGTACATTACTATACACGTAAGCCTGTGTTTTTACAGAGAAACCTCATAATATGGAGGCCGTCGGGACTGAATAACTAGGAGACCCTTTTTTAAAGCGGCACCTCATAAACGACCACACACAATTAACATTCATATCAATGTATGGGACTATGGCACAAGTGACTATATATTTGTACATTATTCAATATGTTATGAGCCTAGTCATTGTGACTAGAGCTTTGAATAAACATTCAATATTAGTCTGTGGTATAACAGGTAATATATTTAGAATAAGTAAGATCATATAATGAGCTCATTACAATTCTATGTTTATACTTATTTCAAAATGTTTGAATAATACTTAAATACATAGAGCTGTATATTCCTATACAGGGTAACCCCGTTATAACGAGCTCGCTTATAACGAGGTACCGTTTATAACAAGGATAATCCTTTGGTCCCGATTTAAATGTTTGTTATTAATTCGGCCGTTTATAACGAGGTACCGCTTATAACGAGGTAAATTTGATAGTCCCGACTACCTCGTTATAACAGGGTTTCCCTGTACATGTATACAGCTCTGTGCTTAAAGGGAGCATTGAGTATTGGTATTTTCCGAAGTGCCCCCCCAAAATTAATTGTAACTGATTTGGTTGATTTCAATTCCATGTGAAAGATCATTTAAAAAAACATGGGAAATAATAATAATTCCCATTCAAATGGTCCCATTGTTGTGAAATTTGCTTTAAAAATATAATATAAAAGTGATTGACGTCCGGGTATCACTTTTAGAGAATGCTAGCGCGAAGCGCTAGCGTTCTAGGTCCTCCCATGCTTACCGCGCATGTACAATGTGTATCGCAAGCGCCGTTCGCATCTGTTCGGAGTTGCGCTAACACACGGAGAGAAGTCGAGGAGGCGCATAAATCACTGATTTTTATAGCGGAATGGAGGGAAAACCCATAATTTTAATCCAACCGATAGTTGGATCACATATTGGAAAATGAATCGGTGGTAAGTACCGTATCATATATATAATTTTAAGCACAATATTAACGTGCAAAAACAATATTCAGTTTCAGTCCCGTTTAAGGAGGACCTAGAACGCTAGCGCTTCGCGCTAGCGTACTAATTTGAGTTAATTTGACTCTTGAGTTGTAACGGCTCTTTTTGAATGATAACAGGGGTTTTACTTTGTCGTTTGTAATTGTGTATACTTTTCGAGCATGGTGGAGTTATAACTATTATTTTGTACCGTAATGGTGCAGGTTTTGGTTACTAAAGTTAAGTTTTACCAATACTCAACTATCCCTTTAAATATGAAATTGCATCTACAGTTTGAACCAGCTAAATAAATAACAGAACTGTTTCACACAATGTTTTAATGAGATCTGTCCATTTTAATGGGATAAAACATTACTATTTGTTTTCAGTACATAGTCACATTTTGGATAATAAGCTGCAGAAATAACCAATTCTATACATGTGTTTCCTAAATAAATCTGACCTTTTACTACAAAAGAAACGTCGTCGGAATAGAGACTGATATTATGGTGTCCAATTTGGCATACTAGTTGTAGTCCATAATCAATAAATCTGCTCAGTCTGGATTAATTAATTGTTGGACACCTATACAGACGCAATTCATATAGTTCAATGAACAATCATTTACATACATGTACATTCAAAATTAGCACAAATGAGCACAAAAAAAGGCCAATAAAAAGCTATGTACAAATATGTTCTATGCAAATTGATGCTTAAAATGTTTACGTATGTTCAACACATAAACAACACAGTACTAATATGGATATTGACCTATTTATACAAGTTGTTTCATGGTATGTACAACCTAATTATGCAGGTGTCATTTGTATGACGCATCTCTTGACCCCCGGGAAAGGTGCGTCATTGTACTGATATGCGTCACCCTTTTTATGAACCATGACGCACCCTCCGTCAGAAAAAGTGACTCACCATTAGGAAACATTGACGAATATTTGAGTCAAAATTATGACGCACAATTTCATGAAAATGACGGTCCTATTAGTCCTATTGACAAACCTTGTGACAAACCCATGGTAAAGTGGCTGACTATGATGCACACATGGGTCAGTGTTGTGACTGACCTTTTGCTTCCATGACGGTACTGTGCGTCATCAATATGGGAGTACATAGGCATCCATGACGCACCTTTCCCGGTGGTCAAGAGGTGCGTCATACAAATGACACCTCCATTATACAAACACGTTATTTTGATAACAAAGAAAGACCCATTTATATGAAGACAGCTTGGGTTCTATTTTCAATATAAACAAATAACAGCAGTGGTGCATTGAAACAAATAAATGGGGCACAAGACAATTAAACCCCCGAAATTGATAAATTTTAATAGAGTTCAATGCAAAACAAATTTGAAGTGCTGTAAATATTAATGTAAGTGCTATCCCGAAAAAATACATGTTAATTGTTTTCCTGGTAGTGCTGTATGCAAGGTTTTTTTTCCTCCCAAAATAGTACCAAAAAAAAAAAACATTAAGATACATGAGGTTAAACAATTTAAATACAAATAATTTCTGAACCAGAATATGTTTTGTCCGAGTCAACCCAGACTACTCCCTACGTGCAAGTACAGGGGAACCTCCTTATAGCGAGGAGCCTGGGTCTAGAACTTAAAGGGCACCACCACCCACAAATAATATTCTTATAAACGAAAGGTAACATCTTGAGTAGTCCATTCCATCAACAATTTCATAAAAATATGTTTCCAGAAAGAAAATATATAATTGGAAAACTCGCAATCATTCTAAAGCATGCGTTCATGGGTCTTGCACATGTACGAAGACTACCTTTGTCCAGAGCAAACGAATCGTCTGGGATTCTATTGTCTCCAAACGTACGGAACCATGAGATAATAATGGTAAGTGGTGGTAACTAATTGCATTGTTTATGAATTACACAACCCTTTGCAAAATGTTGGGTATCTATTTGATACTCACAAAGTGGTACCAAAACATATATTTATGTGTTGTTCTTTGCCTGGTGGTCCCCTTTAATTCCTTGTTACATGTAGACTGTAGGCATCAGGTTATATATCTAGGTAAACAATCATAAAGGAGCTTGTACAAGTAACAGAACTTTACATATATACAAATTTGTTTTAATATCAGAGCTCCTTATAACGTGGTTCCACTGTATACTTAAATTGCGCAACAAATACAAAGTTTAGTGACTGAGACATCATTTTCATTTGCATATAATGTATATAATGTATGTACTTCCTTCGGAATTAATAAATAAAGTGAAATTAGGCATTTCTGTACTGTCCTATATACAATACCTACTGGTATTTATCAACCACCATAATTGTTAGTTTCCAGTTCACTTTTTACATTGAAATCAATATGTACTAATTTCACACCAAGTACATGTATAAACACTATGCATCTTTTTTACATTCCGAATTCGGAATTATATGTAAGGTGATAGAGTTCTTCAATATTTAGTATTTAGTATTATCCAATTTAACTGACTATCTCAACATTATAGTTTTACATGTACATATACTGTACAGGAAATGTTGACTCTGATGAAAATTGTGTTAGGATAGAAAGACCATTGTTTCTTCTTTTTTCTTCCTTTGATTTGCTCTGAAATAAACAACAGTTAGGTCATAGGATTAATGGACATGATAATAGCATACTGTTAACACTTCAAAGGGTTCTACACATCACCGTTAATTGCCAGTTTTACCAGCACTATTATCTAATGTTTGAATTTGAAACTAATTACAAAATGGTAAACATATATGATTATGTTATTGTGAAGTACATACATACACTTATCAATTGTATGACGCACCTCATGACCCCCAGGAATGGTGAGTCATTGGTCCTATGTGAGTTGGATTTCGGTATACCATGACGCACCCCTGTGTCCAAATTTTGACGGACCATTCAACAACAATGACGGTACATACGGTCACTTTTTGACGCACCATCTCTTGATTTTGACGAACCATGACGGGTAAAGTGACTGACAATGACGCACCCCTTTCGTCATGATGATTCCATGAAGCTAACATCACAGATGGCTGTGACCAGAGATGCATTACAAGTGTCATGACTTGCATTTTGAAATCATTCCTATGATACAGGCAGTAAAGCTGATCCTAGATTTAGCCTGATGCGGCTTTGTGAAGAGTCTATTATAAGCATCAAGTAGATTTCTCCCCATCCAGTCGTTGCAACTCCATGAGAGATTTGAAGCTACCGTCGCAGATGGCCGTGACCAGAGAAGCCTCAACAGTCTGCCTTCTGCTACCAGTTCCAGACAAGGGCTTCTTCAGCGCAGCTGGTCCCAGTGTCCTCTTGATCCTGGAGGTCTTCGGGATAGTTGTGTCAGAAGTGTCCGACTGCATCAAGGGCAGCTCAACATAGTTCTGCAGCTGCTGCTGTTCATGTTCTGTTTCTTGTTGAGCTTGAGTCATTGGATCATGTGATATGGAATCCAGAATTCCAGATGTGTCAGATGGTGATATGGCACTGGGCGGTTGCAAAGAACGTTGAACGTTTACAAACAAGTTACTGGTGCTCGGACCCCCAGCATATTTTTCCCCTGCTTCCGTGGCCTTTTCAGGGTACTTGTTTTCTTCACACTTCATAAACTCGCTAACTGCTTTGTCAGGTTGCTTACATCGTTTGAAAGGGCTCTGTTCACCCTCATGGGTCAGGAGATGGCGCTTCAGCATGTAGTTATGCTTGAAGGCCTCCAGACAGAATTGACACCGGTATGGTGTCCCCGTAGTATGAGTGAAGCTGTGTGTTCGCAGTCCACTTGAATATTTAAATGCCTTCCCACAGGTCTCACAGACAAATGGTTTCCCCTCGACATGTTTCTGTGAATGGTTACGAAGCGCCGAAGCTGTGCGGCAAGCGTGACCACAAACATGGCAGATGTACTCCCGTACGCTAGAGTGGACGGTCACATGCTTCCGCAGATCCCGTCGTGTGCGAAAGGGATACTCACAAACCTCACAGACGTAAGGTTTCTCAGCCATATGGACTTTTGCATGTTGCCTAGCAGCTCGGAGTTTGCTGAATCTTTCGTCGCACACGCTGCACTTGTACCTCTTCACATGCGTTGTCTGGTGCTTGACGAGGACACGGTGCTCGTAGAACGCCTTGCCACATTCATCACATTTGAATGACCGCGTCGAGTTGTGGACCAGCATGTGTTTATTGAGATGCGTAAAGTCTTTCTGACATATGTCACAGAATGTTTTTGCTGGGTCAACTTTTCGACTGCGACGCACGCGAGGCTCACTTGAATTTGACTTTCCATTCTTCATTGTGGACTCATCCTCTTGGTCACTTGCTCCACCAGTGCTGGAGTTACCACAGTACTCAGGGTCACTTGCACTGGACACAGAAGAAGCTTTGAATGTACCCTCAGCGACTGTCGACCCCTTTGGAATATCGCCTGGTTTCAGCAAACGATTCCTTACCTCATTTACGTTATCGTGTAGGAGGGAAACCATGCCGAGCATTCTTAATTTATTTGCAATTCTCTCTTTCTCTTGAACATTCAGGTTCATGCCAAGCAGTTCTTTCCGAACAAGCTTCACCTCAGCTGGATCGCTCCTATGTGTGGAGGGAGCAGATGAACTTTCACCCAAAGATCCTGGTGTCTCGCTATGTTTCACGGACAATGCATGACTTTCAGAAGACAGATCTTTAGTAAGACTTGCCAACATGTCCCATGCACCTGACAAATTTGAGTTGTTCGAACTCGAGGGCTTTTGTCTTGCAGATGCGTCTTGTTGAATGGCACATAATCTAAGTGGATCCTCCAATGCGATGTCTCCTTTTCCTCTTCCTTCTAATGATGATGCTTCCAGAGAGCTACTAGATGCTGCACCCTTCACTCTCATCCCAGAACTTGAACTATCCCCCAAATATTTATCTGATCGAGAAGCGCTACCTTGCACATTCTTTCCACCCGATTTCAAGTTGATTATGTTTCCCCTATCTTGAGATTCTCTGCCGGACAATTTGGCTACTTTACTCAATCTGCTACGAATCTTATTTTTAAAGTCCATTTGCACCTGGAACCTCTTCTTCTTCCTGAACGTCTGGCTGCTGTTTCCTGCAGATGGGGGCAGCTGTCTCCCCGTCCTTGCACCTACTTTGCGATGTTTGGGTTGACCCTGCCTCACAGGATTCTCAGGAGGGTTCTCCAGCGGGTGAGAACTGATGGCATCCGTGTCATGGACCTGTGCATGTCTCAAAAAGGCAGCAAACTGCTTGAAACTCCTTCCACAGATATTGCAATGGAGAGGATTTTTCTTCGGACTCTGCATCTCCTTGGATCTTTTCTCTGCCCTTTTGCGAGGTTTACTCGTCGAAGGCCCACTTGACGACTCCAGACAAATGTGCGACTGAAGATCTCTTTGGTTTGTGAACTGCTTCCTGCAGTCTTTGCAAGTGTGGTCCATTATTCTTCCCAATATCCCACACTCCTCCCAACCCTCTCCAGAACTTTGGTCATGCGAATTTAAGGGGTGTTCTCTTCTCTCTTCTCTATGCACTGTAAAATTCTGCATTGCCGTCCCCTGATGTAGATCTTGAAACAAGTTTTCCCTTTTCAAACTTAGGACTTTCTGCAGAATAGTGTCATTGGAGGATGCCATTTCCTCTTCGCTAACATTCACAGTAGTCTCAGTTTCCTGTCCTTCCATTGTTATTGTCTCAAAGGTTATATTGAGAGAATCAAAGTGTTCAAAGCAATTCAATGCCAATGAGTTGCAAGGACATCCACATGTATGTGCTGTGCTCAAGTAAAAATCATCAGAAGCGGAAGATGGATTTCAAAAGAAAAACATGAGACTGCCAGCGACACGTATTTTTCTTGAGCAGTTGAATTTTAGGAAACAGCAGGTAGGATTACAAATTTCTCACTCCACCTCTTTAGTTCTTTGTCTAGGTCAATGTTAATGGCGTAGCTCACAGGAATATCAGAGAAAGACGAGTTTCAAGTTATCAGGATGTAGGATAGGCATGTAGGACGACTTAACCGGTGACAAGATGCACTGCGTTGACCAACCAGTGACTCAACTGGTGACAAGATGCACTGCGTTGACCGACCGGTGACCCAACTGGTGACAAGATGCACTGCGTTGACCAACCGGTGACCCAACTGGTGACAAGATGCACTGCGTTGACCAACCGGTGACCCAACTGGTGACAAGATGCACTGCGTTGACCGACCGGTGACTCAACTGGTGACAAGATGCACTGCGTTGATGGACCAGCGACTCAACTGGTGACAAGATGCACTGCGTTGATGGACCGGTGACTCAACTGGTGACAAGATGTACTGCATTGATGGACCAGTGACTCAACTGGTGACAAGATGCACTGCGTTGACGGACCAGTGACTCAACTGGTGACAAGATGCACTGCGTTGATGGACCAGTGACTCAACTGGTTACAAGATGCACTGCGTTGACGGACCGGTGACCCAACTGGTGACAAGATGCACTGCGTTGACAAAAGGGATATTTCTTGGCAACCTAGATGCAAGTGGAAAAGAGAAAAGAAAATAGGAATGGATCATATTTAGTTCTCCAAATTTACCATTGTTACTTGTGGTATTGCTGTTAGAATCAATAACTTTTTTACCCCTCAAAGAAATATAAATAGATATGTTACTAGAAATGCTGATAATTTTTATTTGCCCAATTATCGTTACAATTTTTCTAGAACAATGATTAAATACAGAGGGCCTCTTGTATGGAATATGTTGCAACATGATTTGGAAGATTGTTTTTCAATATCTAATTTTAAACAAAAATATAAATCATACCTTATTGATCATGCATTGTAATCAACGATATAAATATCGTTTTAACTGGATATATTTTGTATTATTTTTTTGTTTGTAATGCCTGCCTGTGTGTATGTAACGTCATGTTTCATACATAATGTTCATACATAATAGGAACCTGGGGATTAGCCTAGATAGGTCTACGGCCTTTGCTGATCCCCACATCCATTCTATTTTATTGCTACATGTACTTTGTCTGTCTAATATTGTGTTGGTTTGTTTATTGTATTGATTGTTGTTTTATGTTTTTATATGGATGTGAATAAAAGGCCTTTGATAGCCCCCTATATATGATGACATAAATGGTACCCTGGGGTACCAAACGAAAATCCGCCATTTTGTTTAATTATTTATTTATTTTTTAGGGCTGTACCGGGGAATAGCGTGCATACAAGCGCGCGCTGCACTGCATGCACAACGCAATGCGGTTGTACTTCAAGTGGACAAAAGATGGCGCTACACAACGCGGGATACCGGGGTACAACGGTACCCCGGTGTACTGCGTGTCATCATATATAAAATCCCTCACGAATCTTTCATACTTCGTTGATCAAAAATATACTTTCTGACAACCTGGATGCAAGAGGAAAATATAAAAGAAAAGGGGAATAGATCATATTTACATGTAGTTCTCCAAATTTACCATTGTTACTTGTGGTATTGCTGTACAAATCAACATTTGATCCCTTGATGAATATACTACCTTGACTGAAGGGATACCTCATAGCAACGTGGATGCAACAGGACAACAAACTATGAAAAGGGAAACAAATTCAGTTCTCTTCGAAATAACAAATTGTGTTACTTTTTGTATTGCTGTAAAAATCAAGATATCCTTTGAAGAGTCTTTGTAGTATGTATTTTCCATTGATCCAAGTCAAAAATTATTTGGGGACCAGTCAGACTACAAAAATATAGAAAAAAGGAAAATTGTATACAGGTTTATAGAGGGGAATAACATTTGGGACTTGGGAATGATTTACAAATTCAAACAGGACTTATTTAAATCAAAACACCCGCATGAGAGAAGCAGCTACAAAATTTGGGCATAAAAAAGTGTTGATTTTGTTTGTTTAATGGCTCTGAATAAAGGTGAAGAGATTTTTACAACATGTAATTTAAAAATTTGTGTCGATGGCAAATATTTCAAAAAGTGTACAGTGGAACCTCAGTATAAGAACATATCTGGTGTAATCTGCTTAAATACCCACATCTACATGTACAAATACAAACAAAATATATATGGTCATACTATTTTGTAGGAAGTACATGTATGGATTATGTAAGTTGTACACAAAGCATACCCGTAAAGGTTAGCATTTCAGCAGTATGCAAACTATGCTGGCAGTGCATTGCACATGAGCGTTTATACCACTTCACAATTTTACTGGTACATAGGGACCTCGTTATAACAAGCTCTGATATTGGAAACCCTGAGCTACATGTAATTACAAGGTTCTTTAACCCCCCGACTACGGGAACCGGGTGGGTTGTGTACAAAGTCTATGGGGATTCCAGAAACTCGAAGGGAACGGGTTAACTGGACGAAGCTCATTATATTTTTTACCCACAGAGACAAATATCTAACAAAAGTATTGATTTTCATGGTAACAATTAGTTCCTCATTAAATACATTTTAACAACACTAACGATGTTCTTAGACTGTATGTTGTTTTTTACTAATCCTGCTATTTAACGATGTAATTTTCATGGTAACAATTAGTTCCTCATTAAATACATTTTAACAACACTAACGATGTTCTTAGACTGTATGTTGTTTTTTTACCAATCCTGCTATATAACAATGTAATTTTCATGGTCTCAACTCTTTGCAGTTGGTAGCTCTTAAGATACCCGATTTTCAAAAATTGCCGCTCCATAGACCACTGGAATGACTTGGCTAGGTAGTTGAGTAGCGCCAAGTCCATTCTTCTTCTTCTAGTCACCTCCTTGGACCACCATTTGAGGGTTTCCATAGTCTTCGGTAGCTCCAAGACCATGTATTTTGTAGTTTTAGTCTGCTCCTTATGGCCCGGTCAGATATCAACGGATAGCGGAAACGTATGCCCAACGAATAGACAATTTGCGAAATTAAATTATCCGGTGATGAAAGTCGTCTCCATTGCTTCATGCAGTAGGTAGCTCTTAAGATACCCGATTTTCAAAAATTGCCGCTCCATAGACCACTGGAATGACTTGGCTAGGTAGTTGAGTAGCGCCAAGTCCATTCTTCTTCTTCTAGTCACCTCCTTGGACCACCATTTGAGGGTTTCCATAGTCTTCGGTAGCTCCAAGACCATGTATTTTGTAGTTTTAGTCTGCTCCTTATGGCCCGGTCAGATATCAACGGATAGCGGAAACGTATGCCCAACGAATAGACAATTTGCGAAATTAAATTATCCGGTGATGAAAGTCGTCTCCATTGCTTCATGTACAAAACATAGAACAACGTACATCACCGGACAAGGAACGGACAAGAAACGTACACAGTACTGTAGAACGGATGGAAAATTTAGCTCTCCGTTTGACATACGTTTGCGCAATCCGTTGATATGTGACCGGGCTATTAGACCCCTAAAACTCCCGTTTCAGGGTTTTTGTAGCTCAAAAACCATATTAAGACCCCCATTTCAGAGTTCCGTGAGGCACACTCCCGTCAAAAAATAATTTGAGTGCATCCCCCCCCCCCCCCCCCCCCTGGGGGTGGGACCTTGTTTTAACTTGTTTCTTACGGGAAAAGGGTGGGCTGTGTTCAAAGTCTATGGGGACTTCTAAATCTCAAAGGAGCAGGTTAACAAGGAGCTCAGGACCATGACAATTATTCAAGTATCCTGCCTTCCAGGGGAATAACAATATAAGGAGATGGTACCAGCAAAATTACTTTTGTTAAAGAGTTTATTGATATGTATACAGTAGACAGGGCTCCACACTAACCTTTTTATTAATCAGTGGCCCGGTCGGGCCAGTGAAATAATTTATCCCCCTTTTCTGGTGGCCCAAAATAAAAATTACTGGCCCAAAAATTGTATTTCATGAGTAAACTTTTTACTATTCAAAATATCACTCTTTCCTGATCAAACCTGTCATTATAGATGAAGCATGACATGTAAGAATACGAGATTTTTCTAATTTTGTCAGTGTCGGGTTGAAAATCTGCTTGCCCGATCGGGCCAACAAAATATGACTTTTATACATTTTCGCTGGCCTGAAGTGCAATTTTACTGGCCCCGGGCCAGTGGGCCAGTGCGAGTGTCGAGCCCTGCAGTAGATGTACATTGTACTGCAGATGGGTATATCCTAGCTTTTTATTTAAAAATCATATTCATCATATTTTTATGCAATTCTAGTACGCCTTAGCTAAAATATCATTTTATAAATTTTACTTTCTCCTAAAGGTTTAAAAGGGATCTACAGTATAAGTCAAAATAAACTTTCCACATTACTGTACAGTAATCCCTAGATGGATGTGTACACATCAACAGGGATTACTGCACACAAACTAAAGGATGGAAATTTAACTTTGACCAATACTGTAGTAACTATGTTGGCAAGTGCAAAAAGTGATGAGTGATTAATAAAATATGTATTGGAGTGAACTGATATATGTCCACAAAGTTATGAGTGAAAATTTTGTGTTAATTGGATGTTTTTTGGCTGAGATATGAGCAAAAATGCAAAGTGATATTCACTAACTCATTGTCCTTACTTTGTACACAGCTTAAATTATCCCGTAGACAATTTCATACCTGAACACTTCAATCCATATCTTTGGAACGAAATGGAAATTTGAAAAACCAAAACCTGTCTCGTGCTTTTATTGTTTTAGAAATATGATAAGGGATGTGAGAACCGCTAGAATTCCAAGTAAGTTTTGAGGATTTGGACAATGACTGTTACTAAGTCCCTTTAAGTAGTACATGTACTTAACTTAAAGGGGTAGTTTAGTTATGGTAAGGCTGAACTTTAGGGCAATTCCAAGCAAACGCCGTGACGGTCAGAGGGTGTTTCTCACGATGAAAGTCCAAATAACTCATAAAATCTAAATATCTAGAACCAACTTTTGATATGCATCTGTAACCACTATCCTACCAATAATTTACAATAGGCAAGAAAACCAAAATTCCCAATAAATGATTAATTATGAATATCAATATCTGCCGTAACACCGTGACGGCAAAAAGACATGGGTTTCTTACATGCTAAGAAACTAAGTAAACTCTGTGAACTACAGGAACATTTTGCACTTTTGTGACATTGATTCTTTGTACTAGACATCAAGCTAGAACATCCAAATAAAAATGTAGAAAAAATCCAATGCTCATAGTAAATATGATATCATAAATGTATCTATGCACTGTAACGCCGTGACTGTAACGCCGTGACCTCTGAATTGTACATGTTATATATATGGGAGATATTAAAGAGATGAATAATATGATATAATTTTAATATAGTGATCCAGAATCAATAAAGAACTAGATGAATGGGTGATAGAACCAAGATGCTATTAAATGATCATCCGCATGACACAAATTTGCAGCACAGCGCCGTCTATTGATCAAAAAATCTTTTAGGACATAATTGAATTTCTTATCTATTTCAGAAGTTAGTTAATGGAACCATTAAATATTAAAACCAAAATACATACTTAAATGTAACAATGAAATATGAGACCTTTGACATCTGACCTTTGACCTTGTTTCTCAAAATAACATACAAATGTTTAATTTTTGGTCTGCACAGTGCATATTTGCAAGTGATTTGTTTCATGTAACATGATTTCAGAGTTAGTAAATGTTTGTTTTTGAATTGGTAATTATCCGAGTGACCTTTGACCTGTGCCCCAAACAGTTTCAGAAAATTGTCTTTTACCTACAGTACTCTTTCTAACATTGATTCTGGAACTTAATTGTGAGAACAAAAAACAACAACAATATTTTGACCTGTTGACCTATGACCTCCCATGACCCCATTCCCTAATCAGGTCATATACTTCACTGGACGCATATCAGTATTATTATCATGTTATCCTTCAAAGATTCTCAAACTATCTTGATAATAATATAATTTTTGCATATTTGTTAGCTATGTGACCTTTGACCTTTGACCTCATGGACCAAAATCATATCCAATAATCCGTACCTCTAAATACATGGATTGTACAAAGTTTGAACGAAATCCATCCAACGATTCTTGAGATATTGCAAAAAAAAGAACACTGATGTACAGATGCACATACAGACAGACGGACATACAACCCATACACATACATGACTCGGGTAACTTTGAGATGGAAACATTATCAGCTGACCCTATTCATATAATTATAGCATGAGCAATGCCCAAGCATACCTACAAAAAATATCTTACACTATTTGATTATGTCTACTGTGTTATGTCAATGGGAATCCAGTAGGTAGCGTCACGGCGTTACACAAAACGTAAAGTTCGCCGTGACCAAATTGATATTGATTATATTAATAAGTGGTAAAAGTTAATGCTGCTATTCAGCATGCATATTATAGCCCTAAGGGCTAATACAGAGAAAACAAAAAATTATTTCATTCCCATTCATATTTTTCCAGAAATATTAAAAATATATGTTTTTAGTGTAACGCCGTGACATATTAATGATTGTAAATGAGACAGTCACTGAAGCGGAACGAAGAGCGAAAATGACGAAATTGATATTTATCTGAAAAATTGAAGCAATGATCCTATCAACACTGAAATAAAATGTTATGAAAACTCCTTTTCGCAGTTCTTTTATGCTTAATATTTAATAGAATGTTTTGTGAAAATAACTGAAAATTAATTTATGCTATATATTATCAATAAAATAATAGTTTACAATTTTTTTTTTCAAAAACAAAATACATTTTTGGAAAGTTCAATCTTTTAGCTTTCATTTGATACCAAATTTGTTATGGTACAATGAATTTGAAAAATCAGTGGTTATGTCAATGTTTGCTTGGAATTGCCCTTTAGTAACCAAACCTGGACAGTAGCATTATAAACTAATAGTTATATCTCCACCATCATGCTCAAAAGGTATACAAAATTACAAAATACTAAGTAAAAAACCCATTATCATTCAAAAAGAGCCATTAAAACACAAGAGGGCGCTCTCTAAAAAGGCATTGGTTTTAACCATTTTTCATACAAAATTATGTATGTGATGTTTTATTGAAATCATGATTAAATAGAGAGATCATCAACAACTATTACAAAAACGCTTTTGAATATTTTTGAAAAAGTGTATGCATTTTTTAAATTTTTTGAAAAATGCATTTAATTATTTGGGCCCCAAATAATTATAGGTTCAGATATTAATATTTCAGCCGTTTCTGGACCGATTTTGACCAAATAAAGTTTATTCTGCCATTAAAATTGCATGTTCTCTCAAATTCGACACTCAGTTTTTCATTACCTCACAAAAAAATTGTGATATGCAAAACTAAACTACCCCTTAAATTGTGATACCAAAACTAAACTACCCCTTAAATTGTCTTGTGCCCCGTGACATTAAAGTACCTGAGCGAAGGTTTAAAAATGCTTGTAACCTAAATAATGTTGGCATCATCGCAAAGGAAATGTTACATTCTTCCTAATAATTCATATATATTTGTCAAAAATTGTCACAGAATTGATTAATCTGCTATCTAAAGTGATGAAATTTCGACCCGTTATTCGCCCTTGGTCAGCCCGCTGTGTGGGGGTACGATTAATGACGTCACATGTGTGAAGAGCGCACGCATGGGAGCGCTCCCAAGCCCGTGGGCTTTGTGTACTGTAGGTGTATGTGTATATATACCACCCGAACGCTAAGTATTCTCATCACAATGCCTGATCTTCAGGAGGAACTGCTACTAAATGTAGACATCAAAGTTGATGTACAAACAGCTCCACAAAATATAATGTCATTGGTATAGTGATAGTGATGATGATGATGATAATTTTTATTATGATGATGATGATGGGGATGTAGGAGGGATAGAATGAAGAGGACGAGACGGAAAATACAATGAATTCATTCTTCAGTAAAGTCACTAAAAAGACTTCTACTACTAGTACTATTTACTTGCGAATATTAATTACATATATATGCACGGTTATTTGAACTGCATGACATCAACAAATGCAAAGGTATGCTCAAGATTCACCGTCATCTGGTCATGTCTACATGTATATACATAACCTGAACTATAGTCACCAACAATCACTCTGCGCTAGCTGCCAGGCTAACATGTTTACGAAAACATCTCGGGAAATTACACGACATAGAAGGGTAGACAAATCTATTTGCATGATTCAATATCATATTTTAATAGAATATTCTTTATACGCAATAATAAAATGTAATTAGCTGTTTTCGAGAGATTTGTATTCCACATTCATCATCAGCTGGCGTAAATTCGCAAATTCGTGTCATGTGAAGTCTGGATTATAAACCCTCACAAAAAGTTCCGCAATTCAAGTTTGAGCGTTCATATCTCCCTTATTACTTTATTACCATTCATAAATGTGTTACCATTGGAAAGCTTGTATTCGCCCCTTCACAATAATATGACATTAATTTTTTTAATCATGGAATGTGCATTACAAAGTCAAAAGTGAAATCTTGCAAAAAGCATTAATATGGTCAATCAGTCAATAAAACACACTACATCTTCCTAACAACATACACAATCGTTATTGCACCACCTCAAAAAAATAAAGGTATATTTCATCCTCAAAAAAAATGATAAAACGCCATTGACATTCACGCATGACCGACTGAACATCATTCATAACACCGTTCTCACAGCAAAAGGAGTGTACCCTGTTGTTTTATCAATGCATTTTGCAACATTTTACTTTTGACTTTGCCCCATATTCGGGTGTCATGCGCATTCCATGATAACATATTCATGGCAAATGTCATATCAGTTTAAAATGGGGAATACAAGCCTTCCAATCATATCAAACTCATGAACGGTAATAAAGTAACATGAGAGATATAAACGCTCAAACTTGAATTGCGGAACTTCTTGTGAGGGTTTTAATACACAGTTGTATACGTCTCGCTCTACGCTCTAGGCGGGGGACTCGCACGTGTGACGTCATTAATCCGTACTCGGTAATTCCCGTTTCAAGCCATATATAGAAGTTCTGAGAAGGGTCTTGGAAACACGCTTCTTGTCGCGTTTCATTGATATTTCAAGACTTAAGAGCAGATGATTTGTGTTCTGGTTGGTATAAGCTTCCCGTACATGTATAATTTGTCTATTTTGTGATATTTTGTGATATTTCTTCGCTCAGCTACTTTAAGAGCATTTATTTTAGAATGAAGGTAAACAATTCAAAAACATCAACTGCGCCCCTCAAAAAAAAAAGCATCAATTTATTTAAATCTCACAGCCCATAGTTTCAACTAGAGCATCTCGGGGCATGGTATTGACTTACAGGGAGAGATCTTCTTTTGCAAGCCAAAATTCAAAAGTTGCGAGGTTATTGTCTTATATGAAAGGAAATGTCATTTAATAGCATGCCTGAAAAAATAAGGGCTTGAAATCTCTCTTTCGTGGAGTTATAGACCTAAAACTGATTAAACTGAGGGACGTCGGTTTAATGGGTACATACGTATTTTCGGCAGGTGAGTAAGTTCGTACACAGATTTCATGGAGTGCCAGATCGGTATGCATGACCCCTACGTGACCCGCGCATAAGAACTAATGTGTGAGCGTTTACCAAGCAAAATACCCAAACATCGCTTAAACTGACATGTAATTACATATTCTTTATTTTGAGATCTTTTTCCGTGACATACGTTAACAAATGTCGGCTTCACAATACCTTTACGAGAATTAGTACTATATTGTTGTAATATTATGCTAAATCAGTTGAACTCCTTTAAATTGACCGATATAGTTTAAATGGAGGGACGCGTTCGTTTTTCATTCGTAGAATCCAAATTAGCAGGCTGTTCGCTCTGATTTTTTGTTTGCATGTTACATTGATCCCCATCCGTCAACTGAAAGCTGTTCAGATGTTTTGTAAAAGTGGACCTGTCCCTTTAACAATGCTTGTTACATTTTTGTGTGCAGTGTGTCAGGTGTATGCTCGTAACTTTTCCTAATCTGATGTAAACTGCACCCGACTGTTTCACATGTTTGATTAGCCATGCTTGTAACATTTTGAAAAATTACTAAAAGTTAATCTCATATCCCCTCTCATCTGTAAAATTGCATCCACAGAGCTAGGTAGGGGAGTAATGAAGCGTAGATTCATCTCTCCGGTTCGAGATGTTCTCTGTGCCACTACACCCTCTGTATCATGGCACTTTTCAACCTTTGCGGAGGCGTCTCGATCAGCCTGGAAGTCTCCAGGTGGACGCTAAATAATCACCAACTTGTTTACACGCCCTACCGCTGGATCTTCCAGTACATGTACACTATACTGGCAGCTTCAGTGCACATCAACCCTCTTCAATCCTTACAACTTGATAGATATCACGTCAGCTAGTGGGTTACATGCCTTCTATTCCGATTTATATTTCGCGTAATGCACTACTCATTCTCTCAAGCCACCCAGAAATCTAAACGCGAAAATGGAAATTAAGTGTAAAATACTCACCTTTTTTTCTAACTATCTCCCTCAACGGTTCTCTATCACTCGTCTGCAAAATTAGGATGTCTATTCGATAGGACGCGATAGCATGAAACGATTGCGATCGCATTACAAAACGGCTATGAATTTGATAGAAGCATATATACGCAAACTTTTTTCAATTATCATAACGTTAGAACCGATAATCACGATGTACCGTATAATGTCGGTGAGGGCAGCATTTTTTTTCTTCATCGGTGCATTTCAATGGAATAACGACGGAAGCTGAGATCTTAGCGCAGGATTTTGCATCAAAATCCAATCTTTTTCAGGATTTCTTTTAGGTTACAGAGGAATATTTGCGATAACTACTGGACATACTGGACATACTGTACATGTAGAACTGAAATTCGGTAAGTTTCTAACTTAGAAGAATAAATTTTGTGTAAAATACGCCGTGCCGGAGAGTGGCAATTTTTAATTATTCCCCAGTCCCACACGTTCAAATAACGTTGGGTACATACGGGAATGGCTCAAGGGTGGATGCGATGTAGATACGGAGCGCAATACAGACAATGCGTAACCATGTACCACAGACTTATACATTTGCTTAAATACAGTATTCAGCTCTATGCCACACATACAACCATTGCCATAGGTGGGCATGCATGCACATGAAGGCACACACCAGCAAAAACTGCAAAAATTAACACCTGGAACTAATAAAGTATTAGCAATAAATTTTACCATAACAAACATCAATATTAACAGATGTATCACATGCTTACCCAAATGGTTCAATTTTGGCCCCTTTTCTGTAAAAATGTCCCAAAGTTGACATTTTTGGAATAAATTCAAAGAAACGTTGACGTTTCCGCGATCACGCCAAGTATATAGTCGCCGATTTTGCTTATTTCGCACGGGCGGGCGCGGAGGCCGCATGCACAGCGAAAATGTACCGTATACGAATTCGGATACGGCGATCACCGATAGTATCCGAATTCGGATACGCCATGCGAATGATCGGGAAATTGCGTGCGCGCACAAGTGCAGAGTCCGCTTGTTTTTCAGCGATAAAAGTCGATGTTTCGATGATTGCGGGCGTGCTTCACGCAGTTTTACGGCAGAAGACAGAGGAGCAAGAAAAAAAGGAACTCAAAGTCAACATTTTGTGAACATGACATTTTGTTTCATCGGAATACCGGAATGGAGAAAACAAAACCGGAACACGCACACACCGGACGGATTCCGGTATTCCGTCCGTTCCGACCCAGGCTTTTTATTTTCTCAAGAGTGAAGACTCAAGTCCAAGAGGCCAGAGGGGGAATGTTTCTTTTCATTTGTTCTTTTGTTGAACTGCAACTGTGTTTACTCGTCAACTAAGAACGAACAAAAGGGCACATCTACAAAGTAAATGGTTCACTCAGGTGAACCATTTACACGCAATATATGCAAATGTGCTGGAGATAACAATACCAGCCATTCGTACACTGTTGCCGGTTCAACAGTTGACCGGCGTGTTTTAGGACACATCGGTAAGGAAAACGGACGGGAAATAATCATTTTATTTCTACATGTTGCGGTCTTCAAAACATAAAAGTCGGTAATTATTATCAAAGTATATGAATTGTGGATCACATAAACAAAAGTTTTTTTTGCATTTGCTGGTAAATTGAGAGAGAAATCAGCCGACAAAAAAATTGTTTCCGTTGCCGTTGGATTAGTGCAGCGGGCGGAAGAGGTTGATCTCCGCACAACCCTATTGTAATGAACCTATGTGTGCAAAAGGGCTATGTTGTTGTGGTCAGTGAACACTCGTTACAACTTAAAGGTAGTTCAGATTCGTCAAATGAGATGCGCGGCGCCATCTTGCATACGCGTTGCGCACGGTGCGTAATGCACGTTAGCTCAGTCAGTCAATGTCATGCGGTGCGCGGCAAACTAGCCCAGTTCAAAATGGCGACCCGCTATGTAGCATCCCCACGCTTGATGCCCTTTAACTCACAATCACCCCTACGGCTACACACACTTAACGCTCCAACAGCATATTGGCAATGGCATGCATTGGTCTTGAGACTTGACAATTTATCATTTTAATCTTTATGGCTAGTCATACATAACATGAATATCAGCATGTGGGCCTGTAATAAAGCCACACGCCAACAACATAAACAATAATCAATATCGTCTTAATTACTAAACTTACAAGGTAATTTTGAATGCCTTCTTCTGCTAGAACAAGCTTCGATATTGGGTCGTTGGTTACAAGACGATTTTCAGCTTAAAACGCGAAGGGTCGCCCTCCTTAACCTCGAAGAAATGATCTCCTCTGACACGGGAGCGTCTTTGTTTTTGTTGAATTGTGCGCTCTTCCAGCACTAGATGGCGCTTCGCGAATTCGTCAGATCTCAGATTTAGACACTTGACTGACGCCGCCGTCATAATAGTAGTCTTTCAGCTTTATAATTATTTGATCCTTTATAATTATATTCATGTAACTTTTTTGAAGATAGCTTTTTCGTTTTTATAGCCACTGGCACTGATGATATTGGTTATGTATATTTACTTGAATTATTATTTGAATCAAATTGAAACATGGTATTGAATTAGGTTATTATAATTGAAAAGTGAAATAGTTCATTATATCAGCAGTACAATGTATTACCACTCCATCTTTTTTTGTAATGTTTTCATATATTATATACATGTATTTAAAATGTATAAGTATTTTGAATTGTGTAAATTGTGATTTGTCACCTGGATTATTTTAATTTTATTAATGTATGCTTTTGTAACAACCGTTTTAAAGGGATCTAGTAAAGGGATGAGGATGCGTGGTTGATACAATGTATATTGTTGTTATCTGATAATGTCCACGGGTGTTGTGTGAAACTTTCAAAAATGGCCGAGTAATTAGCAAAAATGCTCATTGCACTCACTCTGTACACGGTCACTTTCGCGGTCCAGTGGATAATTATTTAACATCTGGACACTTCAATCGTAAATATATCTTTCTAACGAAAGGGACATTTGAAAAAAAAAACGAAACCTGTCCCATGCTTTACTTATTATTACGATTACAACAGGGTACGAGGCCAGGGCGTAGCTACGGGGGAGGGGGGGGGTGGGGGCACGGGGGGGGGGGGGGGGGGGCACGTCCCCCCCCACACATTTTCTGTGCCCCCACCCCCCCCCCCCCCCCCCCCAGGTACCCTCCACTGAAAATTCATGCTTGATAAAAAAAAATTGAATTAAAAACAATGCCGTTAGAACAGTAAATACAAGGACAGAGGGTTCGAACCACATCTCTGGTTTGAAGATGCGCCATCGTGATCTAGATTAGAAACCGATCCCGCAATAGTTTGCACACTTTACTTTACAAACGTCCGTTACTCGTTAATTACATACTAGTAGTTTAGCAACGTGCGCGTGCATATGATAACCGATCTGCTGTACATACTCGTATGATGTTCGTTCTGTTGTTTCTTCGGTATGTCTGGAGTCTTGACTAGTCGGTATTTGAGGGGCAGATTTGTCTCATGTTTGTGTAAATATTATTATGTTTGAACTGTAAACATCTGATGAGAGGATAGACATTTTATTCTTTGTTTTTTCGAATCATGACATGTTAACTCGGATTCTAAATTTCCTTCACAGGTATGACATGACGTGCACCAAATTGCACCATTTCAAGTATATAAATGCAAAATCTTCCCCGTGGGAGGGAGATACCCCCTCCCAAACCCTCCCCCTCTGGCTCTGCCCCAGCCCTTGGTCGCTTCGCTCCCTCGGGACTCATTCTTGGCTGTAGGCTATGTTATTGGATCATACATAATGTGGCATAGCCTATGGTTTATGTTGGAACAATTATATGTGTGTGTGTGTGTGTGTGTGTGTGTGTGTGTGCGTGTGTGTGTGTGTGTGTGTGTGTGTGTGTGTGTGTGTGTGTGTGTGTGTGTGTGCGTGTGTGTGTGTTTGTGTTGGAATGCATATTTATTAGTGTGTCAATTATTTGTTTTCTTCGTGAAATATATATAAAACTTTTTGGTCGATCAAATCAGAACACGCTTTACCAGATACAGTAAATCTTAAGCCCGAATTTCCTATCTAGGTATGCACCAGATTGCACAATTTCAAGTCAAAAATGCAAAAGCTCCCTACCGTTGGGGGGGGGGGGGGGGACACCCCCCTCCCACACCCTCCCCCGCTCAGTCGCTTCGCTCCCTCGCAATGTCTCGCTCTCTGGCTCAAAGTTGGCAACCCTGAGATGGTGATTGAACATGTAAAGAATGGGACTTTTCCATTATGGTTAAAACATTTCAGCTACCTCCAACAGTTGAAAAGTAACATTATATATTGTGCCCCCCCCCCCCCCCCACGAAAATGTAAGCCCCCCCCCCCCCAGTGCCCCCCGCTGAAAAAAATCATAGCTACGCCGCTGTGATAATGAGGGAACCGCTAGAATTATAATTTAATTTTGAGGATTTTGACAATGTTACTAAATCCTATAGGGTTTCTCATCCATTGTAACCATTTTTTGTTTCAATTTTATAAAGTGTTACTTCAATTTCGTCCCGAGAAGCCGAGAATTTTCCAACGCCAACTTTAATTTCGTCTATGGTCAACCAATTTCACAAAGAGTCCATTCAATTTAGCAATTTGTCACACATTATCGTTCAGTACAATTCAACTTCGTCAGTCACAGATGTGTTCAGCAACAACTGTGACCCACGAATTTGAATTTTAATCGACGAAAATGCGCGACGAACGATTAAATTGAATGGACTTTTTGTGAGATTGAATGACAAAAGACGGAATTGAAGTTGGCATTGGCACGTTTTCGAATTCTCGGGACGAAAATGAAGTACACATTTATAAAATTGAATGACAAAAGTGTTAAAATGGACGGGAAAACCTAAACATTGATTTGTTATTCAAGACATCAAGTCATGATCTATTTAAACACAATCGGAACTACTTGCAGCATACATACAGGGTAGTAAAACAGAAACAGTATATACTAACCCAGCAAACAAGGTTACCAGCTATGTCGCCGATATTGAAATTGAGTCAAGTTAAAGTGACAGTTCACCAACATTTATCGCGGAAAATCAACAGTTTTCGGCTGTTTTCAGTTTCCGTAGTCCGCTATATGTCCGTAGTCCGTATACGTATCCTAAAAAAGGATATTTTCATAACGAGTTCACAAAAAATATGTTTCACGTGTAAACTTTGGCGTTCCCCTTTACACGCGAAACATGCCAATATTCAATTGAGTGTATAACCCATAAAACTAATTGTTTTATTAGAAAATTTGGCTATTGATTAGCCCTGTACGCTAAAAATATAATGTTAAAAAACAGATAAAATGGATCATTTTACATATTGACCGACCTCTTTGGTGTCCCCTCAAATATTTACGTTGTGAAACTTTGTAATTACTTTAAGAGTTTTTCCTGGACTCAATTAGTTCTTGAATAATGTAGAATTGTAGGTTTGGTGTCCCCTTTACGTCGTTTACACGTGAAACATTGTTTATTGGGAATACAAGTAAGACGAAGCATAAATATTATGATCGATGAATCATTGAGTTTCTAGGTGAGAAAGTGACCAGGTTACATGAAGTAAAAAGAAAAAAAGCATTTTGGTGTCCCCTTTAAACTATTTACACGTGAAACATACAATTTCCAAACAAATAAGGATATTCGTACTGTTTGTGTGCTCTTTTTGTCCGTTCAAAGGTATAACATGTCACTGTTCTGAATTAAAATCACTAAATTTAGCAAGTAGAAAACTAGTTTAAAGCAATACAGATACTTTTTTTAAAATTTAGGCCAAGAAATGTGCATGTCACAGATTGGTATCCTAATAAATGGAATAAACCTACTATTACTACTACTACTACTACCAC
This sequence comes from Echinarachnius parma, assembly GCA_037951105.1. Lineage (NCBI taxonomy): Eukaryota > Metazoa > Echinodermata > Echinoidea > Clypeasteroida > Echinarachniidae > Echinarachnius > Echinarachnius parma. The sequence continues at coordinate 29,269 of JBAMJV010005872.1, forward strand.
GTGGCGGTAACTGGATGGGTCTTCGTACGTGGCACTAATCGGGAAGGCAGAGGAAGAATGTCAACATTATCACAATTCTGCCGCGTAAAATTAACTAAGTTGACTGGCGTGGCTTTTATTACGGTTACGGGAGTTGCTGCTGCTAAGTATCTTCTAAATTGGGTTTTGGGCCCTTATTATATGTATTTTTCCCCGCAGATTTTACCTTTCATCATGTTTATGTTTTGTTTTAGTCAAAGTATTGGTGGACGGGGGGGGGGGGGGGGGGGGAGGGGGCGGGGCAAGTCCCCTGTGCCCCCTTGTAGCTACAGCACTGGATGTGGCTGGACTGATCGGGGGGGGGGGGGGGCGGTACTCTTTATGCATTTCTTTATTTATTTTGTTTGCTCGCGAATAGTGCGTAATTTTTACGTATGAAGCAGAAATTCATGGGTCTAAAATGATGATGGAGATACTTATCAAGTTATATTATCGATTTGATTGTGGATATTTCTGGTGAACTAATTATGGTAATATGTTTGTGTCGTAGTATATTTATTGGGCCTCCGTCTTTCGATACGGAGATCGGGTTCAATTCCGTACCGCTACACGTTTGCTCTTCATTCAAGACAACCACATTTGCTTCGCTCAACCTAGACAGAAAACACAACTATATACTGATTTGAGATCCCTTTAATATATGTGACGTCATGGGTGATAAGTGGAACCAGACGAAGTCTCCGTGGAATAACCCTCGGAACGTTGGCTGATTTTCGGTCTACTCTCAACCTAGGTGTAGAGAATGGACAGGAATGTATCCATTGAAAATGGCAACGCAACTATTTGCTTGAAGCCAGGGTAATTCGGCTCTCATCGCTTTAAGACTTCGATGATGAAGCGCTATACAAAAATGGACTATTATTACACTCACATGCACACAAACACACACACACATACACACACACACACACACACACACACACACGCACACACACACACACACACACACACACACACACACACAAATATGAGTCCTTGTTCTTTTCTTTACATCTTCTAATCCTGAACAAATAACTTTTCCGAACGCTTTTATTTTTAAGCTCTGCCAGAAACCACCGCCACCACCGCCACCACCACTCCTGTCCAGACCAGTAAGTTATTATTTTTTGTTCCCTATTATTATTTCCAAACTCGTGGGCGGAACATGCTATCATCCAAAGTTACGAAAGTTGGATACAATTCTTACAATTTCATACCGGAAAGCGATGATTTTATTTGCGGTATAAAGAGATTGTGGGTTTTATTTGTATAAACCTTACCCTATCCTGAACATAACCCTAAGCCTAACCAGCACTATACCCTGACCCTAACCATAATCATAGCCCAAATCCTAACCCCAACACTATATCCTGACCCTAACCACAATCGTAACCCTACACACTTAGACATAAAGGGTGAAAAACGCTGCTGCAATAGCAGAACCTTTATGTGTGCAATTTTGCACCAAATAGTGGGGTCTGTATCCTATGGGGTGCACAAATGCACTCCTAGCCTAGGGTGCCATTACCCCAATGTAAGTTGCATAATTGTATCTTAAGGGTGCGACTATTGTAGCAGCGTTTTGCACCCTTACTGTACCTCAATTTCTTAGTGTGTAATCCTAACCCAATTATATAATCCTAACCATAACACTATGCCCTAAAGCCTAACCCAAATTCTAATCACATCCCTATCCCTAACCATAACCCTATATTCGTCTACATCGCAAAATAAACGGACCTCTTTTTTCCCCCATAGACTTGCCCCAATCTGTACAGCAAATAACACAGTTTTGCCACCGGAAAAGTCCATTCACCTAATTATATTTACAATAATCGATCATAATAATCATAATAGCTTCATCATCTCATTTGATGCATGTAATATTAGTAATATTTGTACTGCGTTGTAATATATTTATGCATGTATGTTTATATATTTGTGTTGTACACAAGGTACTTTAGTCCTCGGACTACAGTATTGTTTATTTTATGTGTTCAATAAAAAAAACAATATATCTATCTATCTATCTATGCAGCCATCTCTACTAGTCACGCCTCACGGTCCATAGTTCCTTAACCATGCCTCCTAAGAACACACCCGCAGAGGTTGCTCGCCTTGTAATCATCGAGCTGGAACACAGCGATCTCCTGTCAAATATCGTGGAGAAGGCGGTTAAAAAGGCTGTGAAAGAAGCGGTCGCTGGCCTAGTCACTCGTCTGGAGGAGCAGGAAGGGAGGGTACTGGAGCTTGAGGGGCAGGTTCGGGCACAAACGGAGGAGATAAAACGCCTCACAAAATCAGAGGAAAGTTGCCGGGATGCTGTTTCCCGTCTGGAGCGGAAGGCCGACATCCAGGAGCAGCACTCTCGGCGCAACAACCTCCGCATCCATGGCGTCAAGGAGCGCCCACAGGAGTCGACGGATGACGAAATCTGTCGGCTGGCCGATCAGCTGGGGTTTAAGATCACCGCAGCTGACATCGACCGGTCGTACCGCGTTTCGGCTGGAGGCGGCAATGGGACAGCAGTGGACCGGTCGAAGGATCGGCCCATAGTTGTTCAGTTCGGATCCTACCGTACACGCGCACAGTTCACACAAGCCCGCTCCAAGCTGAAGGGGACAGGTGTGTATATAAACGAGGACCTTGACGGCAGTGAACCAAAAACTTTATCACACGGTGCGTCACACCGAAAAAGTCCTGAGGGCGTGGAGCATTGATGGCCGCATCTTCTGGCATGAAGGACTCGCATGGCGGTTTCATCAAGAAGTTGGTCACATGTGAGGCAGATATTGCTAAACTGTGATCGATACATCTTGCTCTGCACTATTATGCTTCCTTTTGCTCTGTCTTTTTCTTTTTTGTTTACGCCCTTATATTATATTCTCTTTTCTCTTCATCCGATCCAACATTATTCATACAACATTTCTCATGGCCTTTTGTCTGGCTGGCAGTTAACATGTTACAGTGTTCTACTGCTTGTTTCATTTCTATTATCTTTTCCACTCTGCCAATTTTTCTCTCACCTTTTCTGTGTTTTATCCTGTTCTTTCTATGCCTATTATGTATATTTATAAGTATAACCAAACATGTTTGTTGTTCATATATATGTTCTTTTCTTTTGCACGTAGTAGGCTGCCTTTCTATGTCATTTATTTTCAGTTATATTGCACTCCATGCAGGTATGAATCCGTAAATTATGGGTACAAACGATGATGATATATGTAACTATCTTGAATCTAGCGCAGACTCATTAGAGTATGACCTTGGTGAAGGCAATGGTGCAGTCATAAGTCACTGTAACTACTGTACAGAAACCAAATTCTCTCAGAAGATGGTTATTTCTGGTGATAACGATCTCTCTCTGCTTCATTTTAATGTTCGTAGTATGCAAGCAAACTTTGATAAATTAAATGTATTTTTGCAGAACATGTGCTATAGTTCTATGATTATAGGAATATCTGAAACTTGGTTATCAAATGAAAGTGAAGGAAATGTGTTTTCTCTTCCAGGGAAAAATTTAATTGTGAATAATCGACAATATAGAAGGGGAGGAGGAGTCGCGCTGTATGTCCCCACGCAGTTAAATTACCAAGTCGTAAATGAAGTTAATGTAATGAATGATTTAATGGAAAGTGTTTTTGTAGAACTGCTTATTCCTGGCAGGCGGAATGTTATAATTGGGGTCGTTTATAGACCGCCACAAGGTAATGTGAATTTGTTTATCAATGAAATGCAATCTGTGTTGTCAAATTCAATATTTTTAAATAAAACAGTTTTTGTTATGGGTGATTATAACATTAATCTTCTCCAGCACGATGAGAATGTAAACGTGTGTGACTTTTTGAATATGTGTGTATCTTTCTCTTTATTGCCTTTAATTACTAAACCTACTAGGGTTACGGACACTTCTTCTACTCTCATTGATAACATCTTTACTAATGTACGACCTATCCCAGATGCGGGTATTATAATTTCAGATTTGTCCGACCACTTCCCAGTATATGCGAAGGTGTCCTTTGGTAGAAGTTTTTGTAATATTTTAAATAATAGATATGTTAGGAGAAGTAATCCTACCAGAATTGCTAAATTGAGAGACGAGTTACTAGCAACTGATTGGAGTGAAGTATTACAAGATTATGATGTTGATAGCTCATATAATACATTTTTGAATATATTCTTTTTGTTGTATGATACAAATGTACCCTTATGTAAATGTAATAGTAGAAATCGTAAAACAACTCCTCGGTTGCCATGGATTACTAATTCTATATTGAGGTCAATAAATAGGAAAAATAAGTTGTACTATAAGTATAAGATTAGTAAGTCTCAGTCTTCTCAAAGGAAATATAGTAATTATCGAAATACTCTTACTTCCGTTTTACGTGCTGCAAAGAAGCAGTATTATCTTGCTCAATTTCAGGCGACACATAATAATATTAAAGGGACATGGAATGTGATAAGGAATGTTTTTAAGCCAAATCATAAAGCGTCTGGTGTGAGTAAAATAAATATTGATGGGAATGTAATTGATGATCCGGATGTTATTGTAGACAAATTTAATGAATATTTTTGTAATATTGGCCATAATTTGTCACGTGTTATTCCTGAGTCTCAAAAAACATTTCAATCTTTTTTAGGAAACCCTAATCATAATAGTTTGTTTGTAATGCCAGTAACTGTTGAAGAATTGCTTGATATTGTACATTCCTTGAAGAATAAGAAAAGTCCAGGTTGTGACCATGTAACAAATGAGTTGGTAAAAAATGTAATTGTTGGTATTGTACAACCTCTCATACATATATTTAATTTATCAATAACTACTGGTGTTGTACCCATGAGAATGAAAATTGCAAAGGTTGTGCCAATTTTTTAAAAGGGTGATGCCCTTATGTTAAATAATTATCGTCCTATTTCTTTGTTAACTTCATTTTCTAAAATTCTTGAAAAGTTAATGTATACCCGGACAATAACATTTTTGATGAACGCTAATATTTTGTCTAATTTTCAGTTTGGTTTTCGTGAAAAACACACAACAACTCATGCAATTTTACATTTAGTAAAAAAGATATCCAGTGCCTTAGATAATCGCATGCATACTGTTGGTGTCTTTTTAGACTACTCTAAAGCTTTTGATACTGTTAATCATGATATTTTATTATATAAACTGGGCCATTACGGTGTAAGGGGAAGAGCATTAGATTGGTTTAGGAGCTACTTAATAGATAGGAAACAGTTTGTTTCTTTGAATGGAATTGATTCAAGTATGCGGGGTGTCACCTGTGGGGTACCACAGGGATCCCTTCTAGGCCCGCTTTTGTTTATTGTGTATATAAACGACTTTCAGCTTTCCTCAAAGATGTTATCATTCATTTTATTTGCAGATGACTCAAGTGTATTTTTCTCTCACAAAAACCCTCAAACTCTTTTGCAGACTGTAAACTCTGAGTTGACTAATGTGACTTTGTGGATTCACGCAAATAAGTTGTCTTTAAATCTAAAAAAAACTAACTATATGCTTTTTAGTAATTCCCTGAGTATATTGCCTGGAAATGTAATGTTCAATGGTGTTGAAATTGAAAGGGTACCTACTTTTAAATTTCTTGGCTTGTATATCGATGAAGATTTAAATTGGAAGTACCATATTGGTCAACTTTGTAGATTGTTGTCAAGAAATACTGGTGTAATGTATAAATTGAAATCTGTGTTTCCTCAAAGTATTTTACGTATGTTGTATACAACTTTAATTCTGCCATATCTAAACTATGGTGTACTAGCTTGGGGTAACTCGTTAAAATCCCAAGTGGAAAAATTACTATTAGTACAGAAAAGAGTAATAAGAATTGTTTGTAATACTCACTATTTAGCACATACTGATGTCCTTTTTAATAATAGTAGTGTTTTGAAAGTTGAAGATATTTATTATTTACAATTAGGAGCTCTTATGTATGAATTAAATGCAGGTCTACTGCCAGTAGCCTTAGCCAGGATATTTAAGAAAAATAACCAAGTTCATAATTATTCTACACGGCACGCAAAAGCATATCATTTACCTCTTGTTAGAACACAATTCGCCCTGACGACACTGGGGTCCACTGGACCTAGGTTTTGGAATTCCCTTGAACCAAGAATAGCACAATCAGTCAGTATTTATGTTTTTAAGCGCAAGTTGAAGTTACTTTTCTTGAGTCGATATTGCCTAGATTGATAGTTTTGATTCTTAGTAGGTTAAAATGTCAGAAAATTATCTGCTACAGTATATAGGTGTGCATACTTCTAATTCTACTCCTGTTTCTCAAATCATCTCCTGTCTTGTTTTGTTTTGTGTGTGTTTTCAGTCTAGTTTGTTTTGCCCCTCTTTCTCGCTCTATCGTGTCTTTTTTCCTGTTACTCGTGGTATTTTCCTGCTTTTCCTGTAAATAGCCATTATTTAGTAGTCAGTAGTTTTTATTTTTATCACACATATTTATGTTTATATATTTTTTTCTCAGTTCATTAGTTTAGCTTTATTTATTGTAAGCATTTTAATGTATTCAGTGTTTCTATTTGACGAGTTTGTCTACCTTGACATACTCATAAGCAACTCACGAGGGACCTTAATTCCACAAGCTTTGCTTTCAACCTAGGTCACCTCATCTTTCTATTGTAACGCCATATTCTGTCAATTTTGTTATGTTCATGTCATATTTGTAATGTGTGTTATATAAGAAAGATAAATAAAATAAACTTGAAACTTGAAACTTGATCTATCTATCTATCTATCTATCTATCTATCTATCTATCTGTCTATCTATCTATCTATCTATCTATCTATCTATCTATCTATCTATCTATGATTTTTCATGTACTAAACATTTGCTACATGTAGAACATTTTAGTTAGATAAAAAGGAATATTTGTTATTTTTTTAAATATGAATATTTTTTATGACAAAAACATGTTCCTTGATTTGAATTGTGGATATATTGCTTGTAAAATAAACAGGTAATATTAGTTTATACATACACAGTAATAACAACATTGACACTTGTTTTTCCCTTTGCCCCCTTCTCAAGATTTTGAACTAATTTATCAACTCCAGAGCCAATAAGAAGTTAATGGTTGCGATACAGCTACATGTCATTAGGTAATTAATGCGTGTTAAATAGAAAAACAAACTGTTACTTTTTGCAATCTACTGAAATATAATGGACGCATACATTGCCTTAAATGCTTAAAAGATTGGTTGGTTGGTTGGTTGGTTGGTTGGTTGGTTGGTTGGTTGGTTGGTTGGTTGGTTGGTTGTTTGGTTGGTTGGCTGGTTGGTTGGTTGGTTGGTTGGTTGGTTGGTTGGTTGGTTGGTTGGTTGGTTGGTTGGTTGGTTGGTTGGTTGGTTGGTTGGTCGGATGGTTGGTCGGTCGGTTGGTCGGTTGGTTGGTCGGTTGGTCGGTTGGTTGGTTGGTTGGCTGGTTGGTTGGTTGGTTGGTTGGTTGGTTGGTTGGTTGGTTGGTTGGTTGGTTGGTCGGATGGTTGGTTGGTTGGTCGGATGGTTGGTTGGTTGGTCGGATGGTTGGTTGGTTGGTAGGTTGGTTGGTTGGTTGCTTGGTTGGTTGGTTGCTTGGTTGGTTGGTTGGTTGGTTAGTTGGTTGGTTGGTTGGCTGGTTGGTTGGTTGGTTGGTTGGTTGGTTGGTTGGTTGGTTGGTTGGTTGGTTGGTTGGTTGGTTGGTTGCTTGGTTGGTTGGTTGGTTGGTTGGTTGGTTGGTTGGTTGGTTGGTTAGATGGTTGGTTGGTCGGTTGGTCGAATGGTTGGTTGGTTGGTCGGATGGTTGGTTGGTTGGTAGGTTGGTTGGTTGGTTGCTTGGTTGGTTGCTTGGTTGGTTGGTTGGTTGGTTGGTTGGTTGGTTGGTTAGTTGGTTGGTTGGTTGGTTGGTCGGATGGTTGGTTGGTTGGTCGGATGGTTGGTTGGTTGGTAGGTTGGTTGGTTGGTTGGTTGGTTGCTTGGTTGCTTGGTTGGTTGGTTGGTTGGTTGGTTAGTTGGTTGGTTGGTTGGTTGGTTGGTTGGTCGGATGGTTGGTTGGTTGGTCGGATGGTTGGTTGGTTGGTAGGTTGGTTGGTTGGTTGCTTGGTTGGTTGGTTGCTTGGTTGGTTGGTTGGTTGGTTGGTTAGTTGGTTGGTTGGTTGGTTGGTTGGTCGGATGGTTGGTTGGTTGGTCGGATGGTTGGTTGGTTGGTAGGTTGGTTGGTTGGTTGGTTGGTTGGTTGGTTGGTTGGTTGGTTGGTTGGTTGGTTGGTTGGTTGGTTGGTTGGTTGGTTGATAGTTGGTTGGTTGGTCGGATGGTTGGTTGGTTGCTTGGTTGCTTGGTTGGTTGGTTGGTTGGTTGGTTGGTTGGTTGGTTGGTTAGTTGGTTGGTTGGTTGGTTAGTTGGTTGGTTGGTTGGTTGGTTGGTCGGATGGTTGGTTGGTTGGTTGGTTGGTTGGTCGGATGGTTGGTTGGTTGGTCGGATGGTTGGTTGGTTGGTCGGATGGTTGGTTGGTTGGTAGGTTGGTTGGTTGGTTAGTTGGTTGGTTGGTTGCTTGGTTGGTCGGATGGTTGGTTGGTTGGTCGGATGGTTGGTTGGTTGGTTGGTAGGTTGGTTGGTTCTCTGAGGTGCCCCCACCCTTCCTTCTTAGCTCCCCGCTTCGTATATAATCATCTGATCATGTGATTAACACACCCTATCATAATGCACGCAACCCCTATTGAAATTTAGAAGTTATGATCACATGATGAAATTGCAGTCGATAACTGTGATGTACTACTATTTTAGCAGCGTTTTGCACCCTTACTGTACCTCAATTTCTTAGTGTGTAATCCTAACCCAATTATATAATCCTAACCATAACACTATGCCCTAAAGCCTAACCCAAATTCTAATCACATCCCTATCCCTAACCATAACCCTATATTCGTCTATATCGCAAAATAAACAGACCTCTTTTTCCCCCATAGACTTGCCCCAATCTGTACAGCAAATAACAGTTTTGCCACCGGAAAAGTCCATTCACCTAATTATATTTACAATAATCGATCATAATAATCATAATAGCTTCATCATCTTATTTGATACATGTAATATTAGTAATATTTGTACTGCGTTGTAATATATGTATGCATGTATGTTTATATATTTGTGCTGTACACAAGGCACTTTAGTCTTCGGACTACAGTATTGTTTATTTTATGTGTTCAATACAAAAACAATATATCTATCTATCTATCTATCTATCTATCTATCTATCTATGTTATTTCATGTATTAAACATTTTGTTACCTGTGGAACATTTTAGTTAGATAAAAAGGCATATTTGTTATTTTTGAAAATATGATTATTTGTTATGACAAAAAAATGTTCCTTGATTTGAATTGTAAATATATTGCTCGTAAAATAAACTGGTAATATTAGCTTATACATATACAGTAATGACAACATTGACACTTGTTTTTCCCTTTGCCCCATTCTCAAGATTTTTAACTTATTCATCAACGGCAGAGCCAATAAGAAGTTAATGCTTGCGATACTGCTAAATGTCATTGAGTTATTAATGCGTGTTAAATAGAACAAAAACTGTTACTTTTGGCAATCTACTGAAATATAATAGACGTATACATTGCATTAAATGCTTAAAAGCTTTGTATAATATATGAATGATGGTTTAATATTTTCTACTTACAGGGAACATTAACAAATGCGAACGCATGTTTATTATTCAGTTTTAAAAAGTAACACTTAACAAATTAAATGCCAACAAAACTCAATAATCAATATACAATGTATAATGTTTATATTCTAGATTTAATAATATGATATCCAATATAAGTATTACCACATGGTGTCTACGTTGTGTTTGACATATTCATTTAACATCCCTGATCCCTATCCTTAGAAAGGAAACACAAACAATTCACTTGAACATAGCATTTTGTAAACTTGTAAACAAATTGGAAATAAATAAATACATTCACCATTATCATATTATAAACAAAGGCGTAAACAAAGGCGTAAACGATAGCATTTATATGGAATAACAATTCGATGAAGTGAGTGAGTGATTGATTGGTTAGTTGATTGATTGATTGATTGATTGATTGATTGATTGATTGATTGATTGATTGATTGGTTGATTGATTGATTGATTGATTGATTGATTGATTGATTGATTGATTGATTGATTGATGTATTGATTGATTGATTGTTTGATTGATTGATTGATTAACTGGTTAGTTGATTGTCTGATTGATTGATTGATTGATTGATTGATTTATTAATTGATTGGCTGATTGGTTGGTTGGTTGGTTGGTTGGTTGGATGGTTGGTTGGTTGGTTGGTTGGTTGGTTGGTCGGATGGTTGGTTGGTTGGTAGGTTGGTTGGTTCTCTGAGCCCCCACCCTTCCTCCTTAGCTCCTTATGATCACATGATGAAATTGCAGTCGATAGCTGTGATGTTCATATGTATGTATGTATGTACAGCGCTTGAAACATATGCATTATGCGCTGTTTAAATGTTAACATTATTATTATTTGAAGGTAATACTTATATTTACACAGAAAAGTCAATATAAAATTTGGCAAGAGCCAAGCGATGTCTCGCACGCAAATTACGACTAATAAAAAAGCATTTAACTCGTGGATCGATGAAGCATTAAAGGGATCTAGTAACCTTGTTGGCATGTGCAGAAAGTGATAAATGGTTGGTATAATGTGAAGTTTTGTGATTTGGATCTGATTATGATCTGACTATTGTGTGAACATTTCAGGTTAAATGGATGTTAAGCAAAAATGCAAAGTGATATTTGTTAACTCATTGCACTGACATTGCACACAGTTATGACTATCCAGTGGATATATAGTTAAAACTCCGAAATCATCAATCGTACATTTCTTTTTAGCGAAATGAAAATTCGAAAAACCGAAACATGTTCCAAGCTTCTATTGGTAATAAATATACAACAAGGTATGAGAGAACCACTAGATTTCAAAGTAAGTTTTGTGGATTTGGACAATGTTACTAGATCCCTTTAATTATCTCAGGCACTTTGCCCAAATTAAAGCCAGTGTGGCATGAGGTGGACTTCAAGAGTTAAAGCAATATTAAATATTGAGAATAAACCGTACTTAGTATAATCTGTAAATGATACCCTCATCAATAACCTTATTTATACATTACAAAGAACCATCATTAACAGTGAAGATATTATAATTACATATATATTCTTTATAATAAAATGGATTAATTGAAACAAATTATTATTGATTCATATGATAACTATCTGCAATACATTTTCATTTCTCTCGCAATTTGTATTTTATGAAACTGCAGTTTGGATAATATCACGAGAGCTTGAAACCTTATATTTTTGGTAAACATTGGCAGGAATAATTATTATGTTAGTGATTATTGCATTATAGCGAAAGATAGCACGTTTATACCCAAGGTTTGTTTGCTATTGCTGTACAAGGTGGCCCCAAAAAAGAACGGCATACTTGTTAAATGTTAAGACGAATGACTACTTTCACCGAATGGGGAATCTTTCATTGTGCAAAATAAGACCAAGATCAGCTATTTGGTTTAGTTTTCGTTCTAGGTCTCGTTTTGTGATCCCATGTCAGGGTTCAAATTTCACCGATTTTAACACAACTTTGAAATGTTATTTCGCATATTTCGCTTGTCATAGGCGAAGTGAACAATACATCTGCATTCATTAGCTGAACCACGAATTGTAAAGAATGCTCACTAACAATGTGTATTATATGACAAGCAAAAGATGCCAAATAACAGGCCATTTAAAAAAATCCAAGTTGGTAAAATTTGAAACCTGACATGGGGTCACAAAATGCGACCTCGAACGAAAACTGCTAAACTAAAATGGCTGATCTTGGTATTATTTTTCACAGTGAAAGATTCACCATCCGGTGACACGAGTCATTTGTTCCGATTTATTTGGGCCACTCTGTATAGCAATAGCAGACTAACCTTGGGTATAAAAGCTCTATCTTTCACTATAACGCAATAATCAGTAACATAATAATTACGATGCCAATATTTACCAAAAATATAAGTCCCGTGATATTATCCAAACTGCAGTCTACGGAAGTGCATGTTATAACAAAATCAGTTAGTCCTAAATGGGTTAAAATGGATGCTCGAAGGACAAGTTCGAAGGACACGTGTAGAAAGCCAAACAAGCAAGTTTGCTATCACGAACTAATCCCCAATCAAACAAAATATATGATGGGAATATTGACAGACTGTATTGGGAAAATATTATGTTTCATGGTTCAAGGTGATGACTGTTATCCAAACTGTACCTGAAAATGTTCATAAACGTCTACCGAATTCGACAATGTACGACGTCTCATCATTCTGACGATCTGAAGCACACCAGACCAGACCACCCCAGAGCATCACTCCGAGTCTAACCTGCAACCAACACCGACTTCAACTGCTTCGAATCTTCATTGACGAAGTTATAGGTAAGATTTATTCTCCATCTGTTTAAAACAATCCCAAGCTGACATACACCATACTATAATAGGCTCCCATTATTTTTTCGAATTGGTCTCAAAGAAATTTCTGGCAGAATTGGAAGCCCCTCGCTCCGCATCCATTTGCATGTTTTAATGGTACTAAAAGTCAGTGACTTTCGATATGTTTGTGTCTTTTTATCAATTTACAACTTGCATTAATTCGGGTGATCCCTGGCAGTTGAATCACGTTGCAAGGTGTACTTCAGGTTTCATAATTATAGGTATTATCATAAGTCAAAGGTTCACGCCGATACAGCATGGCCAAAATAAAACGGAATGGCATAATTCCCATAAAATAGGGACGAGACCGTTTGTTTCACTAGATATGTTTTATAATTCAACAACAAAAATGATACCAATATCAGCCATGTTAGTTTAAGGGATAGTACAATTCTGGTCACACTGAATTGTAGTGACTGCTTGAATGTTAGAAAAAAAATTATGTAAACGGCCAAGTTACGGGGTTGTTTTCGTTCGCTGAGAGTTTCAACTTTTTTTTCTTTTTAAAAAACAAAAGTGAATGTGATGTCTGGTTAAAATAATTACTCAATAGACAGGCCATACAAAACAGTCTTAAAGCCGCTTTGTTATGTCTTTAAAATCTGTAGGATTTATACATATTTTTCCAATTATTGAATACATGTTGGGCCCCAAGATTTATTCCTATCAGATATATCCATATTTATGGATGATTTAATCTGTTTCTGAACTATTTTGATACAATAAGTTTATTCTGTATTGAAAAATTTTCTTTTTCTTCAAATGTTACACATAGTTTTGTTTAAGCTCACAACAAAAATATTTCTTAAAGCGCCCTCTAAACCAAAACTGTACTGTTCCTTTAAGCAGTTCTTCTTCTAGGTCATACTTTTGTTATATGTCAGGTTCCAAATTTGTCCAATTTAAACAAACATTCCAAAATTGGCATCTCTTTTTTCGATATAGCGGATAATGATTTAGGTTCCCAAAGGGCACTACTCTTCTTAGACTAAATTGGACATAGCATGGTGTACTTAAATGGATAGTTGAGATTTGGTATAGAGGGCGCTGTACGAATACATTTTTTTGTCAGGTAATGAAAAACTGAGTGTCAAATTTGAAAGAGCATACAATTTTAATGACAAAATAAACTTTATTTTTTATCAAAATTGGTTCAGAGCCGGCTGAAATATCCATAAATATATAACCATTTGTAATTATTGTGGGGTGCCACAATAATTAAATAATTTTGAAACAGCCATTACAAAAGATGTTTTTAAATAGTTGTTGATGATCTCTCTGTTTAATCTTTTTAACAAGACATCATGCACAATTTTAAAATGGTTGAAACCAATGAGTTTTTAGAGAGCGCCATCTTGAGTTTTAACGGCTCTTTTTGAATGATAACAGGCTTTTTACTTAGTCGTTTGTAATTTGTTATACCTTTCGACCATGGTGGAGTTATAACTATTAGTTTGTAATGGTCCAGGTTTTGGTTACTAAAATTCAGTTTGACCAAAACTATACTCTCTATACCAAAACTCAAGTATCCATTTAAATTCAAGTTAGAGCAAATATGAAGCAAGATATTTTGCATGTTCTTTCTTCTTTCTGTCAGGTATACAAAGCTAAAGCAAGAAACAATGTGTGTTCTAGATTTATAACAATTCAATTCAATTCAATTCATTTTATTTCCACACAGAGGCCAATATGGCATATGAAAGGTGTATCCTAAGAAATATAAATTCAATATATATAATTATATCGAAATTGGTTGCAAAGACCAACAAGCCAAAACAAAGATAAGCAGTGACAAACATGACAAACTGCAACGTACAAAACGGGGAAATGGCAAGTTATGAATCTTTGTTATTGGGTGCAACTATATGAAATAATAAGTAATTTTTGATTTTCTTTTTGATATCTCCAAGTATGAGGCAATTTCTTTTAACATGTTTAATGCTCAAATAGTCAATTTCAAAGCAGTTTTTCCAAAGCTTTACATTAACAGATATATTATCGTATTTTTTTTCACATAGTTGGTGATTAAAGCATATTTTTCATTTGTTTGCAAACAATCTAGTAGGTGTCTGTCTGTGCATGCCATGTACCCTCTCGTTGGAATCGACCATTTAAAAAAAAAAAATTTATTGACAAACTGTCATACAAATCATATTGTTAACAAAATATAATTTCCATCAAAATATGTTATAGTTTACAAAAAATAAGAACAAGTAGGTTAAAGACAAAGTGAGAACAAACACAAACTGTTATAGTTTACACAAATAAGAACAAGTAGGATAAAGAACAACATAATTAATGCTGACTTCAAAGAATATTTATATGATTCAGTAGAGTGTATGCTTTACGTTTATAAGATTGCATCTTTATGTTTTTTCCAAATGATTTCCTTACTATGTTTACTTCTCCATTTTGTTTCCTCCCCAAAAAGCACATATATCTTTGTAAAATTTAACTGTGTTTGCTCTCTAAATAAAATAAAGGATCCTACATTTATTAACACATTTTGAAAGAGTAATTATTTTTAATGTTTACCTCCTTTCCTACCTACAATAATATCTTCATACTCAACTTTCACCTTTTCAGTGCCTATTTTAATCTTTGAAAAAAACTTACTAAATTTCTCCCAAATGAATTGAAAAAAAAATACAATCAAAGAAAAAATGATAATAATTTGTAACACAATTACATTTAAAGGGTCTTAGTAACATTGTCCAATCCTAGACATCCAACTGGAGTTCTAGCGGTTCCCTCATACCTTGTTGTATTCGTACTAACAAAAAAAAGCATGGGACAGGTTTCGGTTTTTCAAATTTTCCTTTCGTTAAAAAGATATTTATTACTGAAGTATTCAGATGTTAAATTATCCACTGGACCGCAAAAACCGTGTACAATGTGAGTGAAATGAGTTAGTAAATATCACTTTGCATTTGTGCTCATTACTCGGCCATATAACGTCCATTTAACTTGAAATTTTCACACAACACCCAGTGGACATATCATATAACAGAAATATATCAACCACTCATCACTTTTTGCACATGTCAACAAAGTTACTAGATCCCTTTAATACACAATTTTGATTTGATTAACTTAAATCGAAACAATTATTCATTAGACATAAGCAATTTGTGAATCAATTTAAAATTAAATTGTGCTAAACGACATTCTACAATGTCAGTTACCTTTTCCTTCCAAACATCAGACCAATTGAATTTGTTATGAAAATACTCATTCCAATATTGTTTAACATGAGGTGGGATAAAATGTGTTTCCATCAAACTTGTATAAAGAACTTTTGATAGCTTATTCTTTTTTTAATTAACTAATATTTTGAAAACATGAAATTAATTTTTCCTTTTTTTACCTTGACAAGGTTGTACTATTTCACCTTTAAAACATTCTTCCATATTTGTGGTATACAGCTCCATATCAATTTAGATTCACATAAATATTTAACTTTCACTTTGATTATGGCTTTAATTCGTTTTATATCTAATTCACCTACTTCGTTTACAATGTCACCAATTACTAATATGTTAGAGGAGACCCAATGTTTCCAATAAAAACATAATTTTATATGCTTAATGTGTGTGTTACCCCATAATAACTGTTGCCTTATTTAATTTACAGTGTTACATATACTAAACCCCTCAAAAAAAGTTCGGAAACTCAAGTTTGATTGATCATATCTCTCGTATTTTTTAATAAGAATACTCGAAATTGGTGTCACAATAAAGCCTCATTATATACCTTTCAAACGGTGCATTATGTGTAGTGATTATGCAATTGGGGCGATTGCAGTAGCCCAGAGAATAGGGGGAGGCAGGAAGTGAAATCTCGCAAAATGGCCCCAATGCATTCAATTTACGAGTGCAAGACTGTGTTGACCAGTTTTCTAAAGGTTAACATTCTATTGAATGCTGCCACCCTTTCCATTCATCAAAATTGTTGAATTTGATACCATTTTAATGGAAATTATCTCTTCCTTACGATGGCATATTAATCGTAAGGATTATGCAAATGGGATGTGTGCAGCGAACCGGAATATGGAGATGGGTCGAGTGTGAAATCAGACAAAAAGATATGGAGTTGACAAAAAATCAGAGCGTTGCATTTTTTTCGAGCTTTTGGGAGGATTTTTTAGCATTTCAAATAAAATATTCATGATCAAATATGATATCAACGGAAAGCCCAACAACTCTTCTGTATGAAAATGTGAAATTTATAATGATTTTTGTAAAGGGCGGCTGCAGGGAGATGAATGGGAGGGAGGCTCAAAAGTGACCCATTTTGAAACGCTCTGATTTCAAGGCACTATTCATGCGTTTTCAATTGAATTCGTCTCATTCATGGCCAACTCATTCAAGTCGCATTACATCCTCTACACAATGGTATGCAGATACCGACACCAAATCATTTAATTTAATTATAAATGTCACATTTTCATACAGAAGAGTTGCTGGGCTTTCCGTTGATATCAATTTAAATCATGAATAATTTATTTGAAATGCTAAACAATCCTCCCAAAAGCTCGAAAAAAAATGCAACGCTCTGATTTTTTGTCAACTCCATATCTTTTTGTCTGATTTCACACTCGACCCATCTCCATATTCCGGTTCGCTGCACACATCCCGTTTGCATAATCCTTACGATTAATATGCCATCATAAGGAAGAGATAATTTCCATTAAAATGGTATCAAATTCAACAATTTTGATGAATGGAAAGGGTGGCAGCATTCAATAGAATGTTAACCTTTAGAAAACTGGTCAACACAGTCTTGCACTCGTAAATTGAATGCATTGGGGTCATTTTGCGAGATTTCACTTCCTGCCTCCCCCTATTCTCTGGGCTACTGCAATCGCCCCAATTGCATAATCACTACACATAATGCACCGTTTGAAAGGTATATAATGAGGCTACATTGTGACACCGATTTCGAGTATTCTTATTTAAAAACAAGAGATATGATCGATGAAACTTGAGTTTCCGAACTTTTTTTGAGGGGTTTATTATAATTGTTACACATTTTACAGCTATAATGCATTGACGATAAGATATTGGTAATTTTTGAAGTTCCTTGAAATCGTTCTCTTTATCAAGTGACATGCTTTTGCACGGCTATGACGTCACAATGCTTGTTTACATAGTTCTATCGGAGACAAACTTGCGAAAGTGATACAAAAAAGATGGAAAAAGCTTCGTTTTGTAAATTATCTGTATTGTAGTAAATCAATCTTAGCAGTTTCGTAAATTATATGGTATGTAGTTTGATATTGGTAAGTTTTGGAATGGAAATGCATAAAATGCTTTGATAATTCTCATTTTACGGGAATTTTTTTCGGCAATTTCTGGTGGACTGCGTTTGATCTGCTGAGCTTCACATTCAGTGAAGCGAGTGCAGGTAGTCGGATGGTGAATTTTGTCAATTAATATTCACAATCTAGAGGGTAGATAGGTACTGGGTTACTAATTGTGGCATGGCAAATCTATTATTCATATTCTTACTAAAATAAACCCTTAATGTCTTAATAAAAGTACTTGACCAATCAATATCATTAAACTGGTTTTTATCAAAACTACCAAACAAAAATCCTTTTGATTTTTTAATATTTTAATAGTAACTTTACTAAAAGCATCAATTGTCGTCATTGCCTTATATAAAGATTGCTCATTCTTTAAAAAATGACTAATTTTAACTTCAAGAGTTTCATTATTTTCATAAACTAAATCAATACCTTTTATATCTTTACTTTGTTTCAAATCAATTGCTAACATTTCAATTACAACTATAAACAATAAGGCAGAAACTGGGCATCCTTGTAGGAGTCCTCTCTTTAAAAGAAAGTACAACGACTGCCAATTAGTATTCAATATACAACTTTGCGCGTTACATTGTTTCCCAAAATTATATTTTTCTAACACTTTATGAAGGAAATCTCTGTTAACTTTATCAAAGGCTTTTCTAAGTCCAAAAATAAAATTGCACCTGATTTATTTTTGTCCTGCATATAATTTATAACGTCGGCTATTAAACGTATATTATTACTAATATAACGACCTTTGACATGAGCATTTTGATCAAAAGAAATGGAAGAGTTTAGAACAATTTTCAATCTATTTGCTAATACTGAAGCCATAATGTTGTAATCCGTATTTAACAAACTTATTGGTCTCCAATTTGTTAATAATTCTTTTCTACCTTTTTTAAATTTATATAAAAGTGTTATTGCTGCTCTTCCTTGTGAGGTTGATAAATGTCCTTCTTTCAATGAAAAATTTAAAATATACATTGTAAATTACTGGACTTTTTACAATTTAGCATCTTTAACTACTTTTGTGCATTCACCAATAGTTAATATTTCGTCGCACATATTTTTGTGTCTATCATTTAATTTATTTCAATGTTTATTTTATTTAAGTGTGTATCAATGTTTCCCCTTTAATGTTCAGAATATAACTGACTAAAATTTTTACTTCAGCTTGAAGAAGTTCTTCATTGTTCCTATAAATATGACCAACATATTCTACTTTAAATCAATTCTTCAGTTGGTAATTTCTTTTTTCTAGACCCAAACATATTTAGAATTACGTTCATCTTCTCCATATGAACAGACTCCAATTCCTGTATTATTTTGTTGGTCTGTACGCTCATTTAATCTTTCAAGATTATTAAGTTTTTCCTGTAATATTATCATTATTTTTTTTTCCCGTTCCTTGCCTTTTCAACCGAAAAGCTTATAGACATATTTTGGTATATTAAAAGGTACCACCAGACAGAGATTTAGCTCTCTTACATCAAAGACATATCCCAAATGAACATACAAAACAAGTCTGTGATACTGAAAGTATTTCTACATCGCCAGGGAATCATTTTTAATATCACCTGTCAGGCATTCTGTCAGCGCAGTTCCGATAACGATATCACTTAACGATCCTGTTATCGGAAGCACCTATGATATATCGCAGCAAGCAGAGACAATCTCGAAAATCTCTTGTGTGCAGCGAATAAAATATCTACTTGGCGTTCAGAAACAGCATCTATCTCGTATATAACGTAACGCTATACAAGCACTGTACTATTGCATGCATGCAGAGTAACCTACATGCATTGTGCATGGTGCGGTGGCTATATATAGCGCTGGGCATTGTGTGTACTATATTATAACACGGCTCTGGTAAATTCAGTAACGTGATTGGTTAAATCCTGTCACGTGACTATTCATTAAATTTCAACAAACATGCACGACCGTGCAAAACAGGGTGCAACCGGGGTGCGTTACTCGTTTTCATTGCACACCTTTTTGCACGGCTATGACGTCACAATGCTTGTTTACATAGTTCTATCGGAGACAAACTTGCGAAAGTGATACAAAAAAGATGGAAAAAGCTTCGTTATGTAAATTATCTGTATTGTAGTAAATCAATCTTAGCAGTTTCGTAAATTATATGGTATGTAGTTTGATATTGGTAAGTTTTGGAATGGAAATGCATAAAATGCTTTGATAATTCTCATTTTACGGGAATTTTTTTCGGCAATTTCTGGTGGACTGCGTTTGATCTGCTGAGCTTCACATTCAGTGAAGCGAGTGCAGGTAGTCGGATGGTGAATTTTGTCAATTCATATTCACAATCTAGAGGGTAGATAGGTACTGGGTTACTAATTGTGGCATGGCAAATCTATTTTCAAAAATCCAGCAAAATAAACGATTCCGTGGTTGAGCTCGTGTTATAAAACAAATAATACACGGTCTCAATTATCGTGCATCATGTAAATGCATCGCGCTCTCGGCTCTGTTATCTGTGCGTTGCGCACTCGGCTACGCCTCGTGCACAACGCACAGCTAACAGAGCCTCGCGTGCGATGCATTTACACAATGCACTCTAGGCCGTGTATTATTTGTATAGAAGTACCACCCCAACGCTGCCGTTGTAGTGTGTACATCAAAGTGCAAGCGCACACGGGCGTATTGCCTGCATGCCCGAAACGATACAAACTATCGCATGGGCTATGCGATAAATCGCACATACTACCATATAACGTACGCGTATTGATAGAGCGGTCGTGCAAACAAAGTCGCGCGCGCGAACCACTATATAGCTGTGGTTCCGTAGGTCGTAGTAATTAATTGCATTGTTCTCAAATTACCGAAACATATCAGACCCCATGAGAGTATGATTGATATTCAATTATAGTACCAAAACTACTAAGCATTGGTTTTATAATGCCCGGTGGTCCCCTTTAATTTTAATAGGGCCCCAATAATCTCTAGGATCTAATTCCTTTTTACTACAATATTGCTTTAATGCTTTTATCTAACGAGTAACATTTTCTTGTAATCCTGGTCTTGTAACAAAGAGATATTACATTTCCACAAACCTTTACATTTGTTTGCATGCTTAAATTCCATTTTCAACATTATTGGACTATGGTCAGTAATAAATTTGCCCAATATTTCAGCCTAAATTATACAATTTTACATCCAACTAGATATTTTAACAAAAAGTCTGTTCTAGTTTGAACTAGACCACGGCAATTTTGTTTATGTGTAAACTCCTTTAAATTCTCGCCATACATCTATAAGCTCTCTTGGACCCATTTGTTCTCGTAAATAAGCAGAATCCGAAATATCTTTTAAAATACCTCCTTCTGTGTCCAGTTTATAATTAAGGACTGTATTAAAATCTCCACTAAAAATAACACCTTTACCTGGAAGGACATTTTCATCAACAAAAAGAAATTGTTCCCCTGAGGCTAAAACATTAGGTGCATGAATATTTATCAACCATAAAGTTTCACCGCCATAAGATATATTTAGAGCATTTGAACGTCCATCCACAAAAGAAGTGTAAATTAAGCCTTGGTCACACGGTGGCTGCGATGGGCTGCCACGAGCTGCGATGGCTTAATCGCGCATAATTATGAAAGGCGGATATTGTCAAAGTATATAATACATAACGGCGTTGTACATCATCACTGCAGCTCCGAGTTAAAGCTATAATATATACAATATAAACCCCTCACAAAAAGTTCCGCAATTCAAGTGTGAGCGTTTATATCTCTCTGGTCCCGTAATTATCTGTCATGAATATGGTGTGTATGATGCCCGAATTATGGAATATGAAGTTAACCTGAGTATGGACCCATGTCAAAACGAAATGTTGCAAAATACATAGGATGGGGTCCAAGCTTTTGGCTTTTAGCTCATTCAAAGGCCCTAAAATATAAACAAGTTAGCAAAACAACAATTGTAGGACATGAAGGAGGAGGGAGGAGCCGACCCCCCCCCCCCCCCCCACCCCACCCCTCATACACCACTGCCGCTGATAACCCCAAATAACCCCATTAATTATGATAATTTCAAACAATAGCATTAAATATGCTAGGTACCTGGTAAATTATAACATGGATTCTAACTATTTTTAATCAGATGATAGGTGAAAATTATTATAGAATTTTGATTGGCGTGGTTGAGTTGCATAATTCAAACCTTATATTGCATTATTAATGATTCTTTTCTATGATAGATGACGCGTTTTTGTTAAAAAAAAGAAGATGTGCACAAGTCAACGCGTATGACATGTGAATGCCTATCCCAATCATGACAATACAAACATGTCAGTTGAATAATCCCTTTCAATGATGGGGGTGTGTAATAAGAATAAACTCAAGTTGACTGCAAAACAGAAATACCTGGATTTGCGGAGGCTTGCCTGAAATATACAGGATTAAGCATTGTCTACCAAACCATCATTAGTTGCCATGGATACGATTTTAATAGGTCAGGTGCAACCAGATTAACAAGGGCGGCTCCATTATGTCGTTTGTGCTTTTCTCCACTCTCTCCAGCCTCCCAAAGAGCTTTGACAATTGCTTGTCAATTGTCTTTCCAACTTCACTTTCAATGGTTTCTAGAAACTCATCACTTTTGACGAATTCACGAAGATAGTCTTTTGTGGCAGTGATGGAAACTTTTTTTAATGGAGGATGGCCCCTTGGAATCGGTTTCCTCAGAGTCGGCCTCAGACATGGTTTACGAATGTATGACGAATGTAACACAGTCACAGAAACATGAAACACAGTCATAGAACATGAACAGCTTCGGGGAAATATACGATATATGAATCAAGTTGCATAATGTTTATTTACATACTTAGGTTTGAATATGATATGTTGCAGATTCATAGAAACACTTGGGTGTGTGTTGAAAACATAACAGCCATCGGTTGTGTGTGTGTCATCATCGTGATGAGTGTATTTTCAGACGTTCGTCATCGGTTGATATTCCTACACAAACGCATAAAGATGTCTTCATTTATAATGTCTATGTGTGTTCTAGGGTAATCGTTAAATAGCCAAACACATGTATGTATGTGAGTGTAATTTGGTTCTTTAGTACATTGGTCTGTGTGGGTTTATTACAATATTTCCCCCTGCTCGAGCAATGTGTAGTGTATCTTGTATGTCTCCGAGAACACTCAAGACGACAATTCTTGCAATGCTCACTGCACACATTGTCGCCAGCAAACTAAGATTTTGGAGATGCAACAGCTCTCTGCACAGAATTTAATTGTCGCCGGCGACAATGTTTTGTTTTGCAACGGCGACGAGTTGTGCGGTAACAAGGCGCAAGAGAAAAGTGAAAGCTCAAAGTGATTTAAGTTAAATTTGACACAGTTGATGGATCACTTTAATTTTTTAACTTGAAATATATAGTTGATAATTTCGTCAGCAACTGCAGTTCTGCACCCGTTTCAGTGCGTTGTAAGGAAACAAAAAGGATTATGATAAAATTACATTAAAAACTGGCGTGTAATATTTGTCAGTATCAGTTTGCTTTTCTAAAATATAAGAACGTTTCCAACTACTATTAATTTGTATAATGACAATTTCGTCACTTGCCGCACCCGTTTCAACGCGTTGTAAAAAGAAATGAATAATAAAGTGTTATCAAATACCGTCAACATGGCTGTGTATTAATTGGTTGTATTATTTAATCGTTCTCAGAAATGCGGTAACAGGTACAGGCTCTATAGATAACTTTATTATCAGCGGTAATTGTTTGCGAGGCTAAGTTGAACGCATTACAAAATATAAAATGTTCTCAAATATCTTCAACAAAAGTGTATCGTATCTCTGCTTTACTATAAGCTGATTTTCAAAGGGGTCCCATGATTTCCGCTGCATCTGTTTGATAAACTGCATACTAAAATACAAAGAATGAAGTATTATCAAATACCTTCCAAAAACCCACAGGGTTTTAATATTTCTTACATTTTGTTAAATGCCAGAGAGCGCCATCTTGAGTTTTAACGGCTCTTTTTGAATGATAACAGGCTTTTTGCTTAGTTGTTTATAATTTGTTATACCTTTCGAGCATGGTGGAGTTATAACTATTAGTTTGTAATGTAATGGCGCAGGTTTTGGTTACTAAAATTCAGTTTGACCCAAACTGTACTCTCTATACCAAAATTCAACTATCCATTTAAATTCAAGTTAGAAACAAAATTAATATAAAGCAAGATATTTTGCATACTTCATATTTTAATAACACAAATATCATGTTCTCTCTTCTTTCTGTCAGGTATACAAAGCTAAAGCAAGAAACAATGTGTGTTCTAGATTTATAACAATTCAATTAAATTCAATTCATTTCATTTACACACAGAGGCCAATATGGCATATGAAAGGTGTATCCTAAGAAATATAAATTCAATATATAATTATATCGAAATTGATTGCAAAGACCAAAATGCCCCAAAACAAAACAAGATAAGCAATGACAAACATGACAAACTGCAAGGTACAAATCGGGGAAATGGCAAGTTATGAATATTTGTTATTGGGTGCAACTATATGAAATAATAAGTCATCTTTGATATTTCTTTTTGAAATCTCCAAGTATGGGGCAATTTCGTATTTGACCGATGTACATAATTGTGGAGCGAGAAAATTGTACTTAAAATTTGTAATCTGAATGTTATTTGATAGTCGGGTATCATATGGAACAATGTCCCTAATTTTATGAAAACAACTGTCTAACACAATACTGTACCCGGGTGTAAGGGCGTGGCTATCTAAACCCCTCCAAAAAAGTTCGGAAACTCAAGTTTGATCGATCATATCTCTCGTATTTTTTAATAAGAATACTCGAAATCGGTGTCACAATAAAGCCTCATTATATACCTTTCAAACGATGCATTATGTGTAGTGACTATGCAATTGGGGCGATTGCAGTAGCCCAGAGAATAGGGGGAGGCAGGAAGAGAAATCTCGCAAAATGGCCCTAATGCATTCTCTCTACGAGTGCAAGACTGAGTTGACCAGTTTTCTAAAGGTTAACATTCTATTGAATGCTGCCACCCTTTCCATTCATCAAAATTGTTGAATTGGATACCATTTTAATGGAAATTATCTCTTCCTTACGATGGCATATTAATCGTAAGGATTATGCAAATGGGGTGTGTGCAGCGAACCGGAATATGGAGATGGGTCGAGTGTGAAATCAGACAAAAAGATATGGAGTTGACAAAAAATCAGAGCATTGCATATTATTCGAGCATTTGGGAGGATTTTTTAGCATTTCATATAAAATATTCATGATTTAAATTGATATCAACGGAAAGCCCAACAACACTTCTGTATGAAAATGTGACATTTATAATTATTTTTGTAAAGGGCGGCTGCAGGGAGATGAATGTGGGGGAGCCTCAAAAGTGACCCATTTCAAAACGCTCTGATTTGGTGTCGGTATCTGTATACCATTGTGTAGAGGATGTAATGCGACTTGAATGAGTTGGCCATGAATGAGAGGAATTCAATTGAAAACGCATGAATAGTGCCTTGAAATCAGAGCGTTTCAAAATGGGTCACTTTTGAGGCTCCCTCCCATTCATCTCCCTGCAGCCGCCCTTTACAAAAATCATTATAAATTTCACATTTTCATACAGAAGAGTTGTTGGGCTTTCCGTTGATATCATATTTGATCATGAATATTTTATTTGAAATGCTAACAAATCCTCCCAAAAGCTCGACAAAAATGCAACGCTCTGATTTTTTGTCAACTCCATATCTTTTTGTCTGATTTCAAACTCGACCCATCTCCATATTCCGGTTCGCTGCACACACTCCATTTGCATAATCCTTACGATTAATATGCCATCGTAATGAAGAGATAATTTCCATTAAAATGGTATCCAATTCAACAATTTTGATGAATGGAAAGGGTGGCAGTATTCAATAGAAAATGTTAACCTTTAGAAAACTGATCAACACAGTCATGCACTCGTAAATTGAATGCATTGGGGCCATTTTGCGAGATTTCACTTCCTGCCTCCCCCTATTCTCTGGGCTACTGCAATCGCCCCAATTGCATAATCACTACACATAATGCACCGTTTGAAAGGTATATAATGAGGCTTTATTGTGACACCGATTTCGAGTATTCTTATTAAAAAATACGAGAGATATGATCGATCAAACTTGAGTTTCCGAACTTTTTTTGAGGGGTTTATATAGCAGCATGCGGGGGTGTGTACAGATGATAACGTGCTTAACTGAAAATGCCGCTTTTGAGGTGTTTTCTCTTTGGATTTTCCGATTTACACAAAATACAATTTTCTTAAAATAGATAACATGACTGAGCTAAAACATCTTACACAATCTGCTGAAAGGATAATAATTGAGCTTTTTACTCGTAAAACAGTGACGGTGTGAATGATTTCTGCACGCACAGTAAGTTAGATCTATGTTCATGATGTTGGAAATGTGTAACTGGCTGCAGACGGCGAAGAATAGCCACGCCACTAGACAAGGCTTTACTCCCGGGTACGATACCGTTCAAATGTTGATTCGGCTGTTTCCCGTCTAAAAAAACACAACAAATGAGTGGGTTTAGATTCAATCACTGTAGGCATAGCATAACTTATTGGTCCCGATATATTATGTACACAAGGGGATACAAATACATTTTTAGTGTTCCTTGACGCTTCTATGTGATCAAACATGATACTAACCTGGGCCAATATTCATGAAACCCCGATAGCTTAGTTCCATGATATCATTCAGTTTACTGAGTAACAATCAATTATAGCTGGTTTAGCCTTCGGTACCTACATATTGAACCCTAGTTAGTTACTTTGGAGGGTCATATGTTAAAGCCAAATAGCAGTATTGGGAAAGTTACTGAAAACATCTATATTGGCCAAACTAATTGATCAATAGTGTTGAATTAGTATAACAAAGGCATGTGCGGTACAATTCGAGTCTTAAGTATTGTTAAATGCATAAATATCGGTGGAAACGCAATTCAAGTCGTCAGCACGCAAATGAGATTTGACCTAAATTCACCGCCCGTTCGCGCTGCTCCGCTGGGCTGCGGTTCGACAAGCCCGATATGTCATGTATGTCGTGCACCCGTGCGCTCGCATAGCTTTCGCACGCAGCGTATGCGGTTGAATTGAATGATCTGTGGTAACAGATCGCTGTATTTCGAACCTTTTAACATGTTTAATGCTCAAATAGTCAATTTCAAAGCAGTTTTTCCAAAGCTTTACATTAACAGATATGGGAAACGCCACTGTACTACTCAACAAGCAAGACTACAATAACAAGATCACAGCCCTCATCGAGACCCCGACCTACAAACAGCTCAAGAAAGATCCGACACAAGCCACTGAGAGGAAACTAAATCAGCAACTACTCTCACTACACAGACTACCTGCTACCTGCTCCATCCTATTTGGCCAGCCGAAGATCCACAAACCCGCCATCCCACTTCGTCCCATCATTTCAACCCGAGGATCGCCATGCTACAACACCGCTAGACACCTGACATCAATTCTTCAGCCTCTTGTAGGACAGTCACAGCATCACATCAACAACTCCAAGCATTTCATCGACATTCTCTCCGAGACAACCATGCAAGACACAGAGATCATGGTCAGCTTTGACGTTGAATCTCTGTTCACCAGCGTTCCTGTCACCGAAGCCTGCAGCATCGTCAAAGATCGACTCGAAGCTGACGACACACTCTCCGATAGAACCGCCCTCACACCGGACCAAATGCACGACCTCATCATCTTCTGTCTCAACTCCACATCATTCAAATGGCGAGACTACTACATACAACTACAAGGCGCAGCCATGGGATCACCACTTTCACCCGTCATAGCCAACATCTTCATGGAACACTTCGAAACAACAGCACTACAGTCATCTTCACAATCTCCTTCCCTCTGGCTTCGATACGTCGACGACACATTTGTCATCTGGCCACACAGCAGAGGCGACTTGGACACCTTCCTCACCCACATCAACCAGCAACACCCGAGCATCAAATTCACCATGGAAACCGAAGAACACAACAGCATCCCCTTCCTCGACGTCCTCGTTACTAGAACGCCATCCGGTAAACCCGCCCACCAAGTCTACAGGAAGCCCACACACACCGACAGATACCTACACTACAGATCATTCCACCATCCAGCAGTTATTCAGTCAGTACCCAACACCCTCATCCGCCGAGCCCACCAACTCAGCGATGCCGACCATCTACAACAGGAAATCGAGCACGTCACCACCGCCCTCACTGATATCAACAAATACCCAAGAAACAAGATCAAGACCAGCATTCCAACCAGCAGGCCCGTCGCCGACACCACAACTGAAGAAGACCAACCAATAGCTACACCACCGACACAAACAGTTGTTCTACCATATATCGGACCAGCCTCACACAAGATTCAACGCATCCTTCAGACAGCAGACATCAAAGTTCGTCATAGCTCATCCAACAAGCTCCACTCGGCACTCCACACTCACAAGGACAGGCATCCACTTCACAAGAAAGCAGGAGTCTACAGAATACCATGCGAATGCAGTCAAGTCTACATTGGGGAAACGGGCAGAAATCTGGAAACACGACTAAAGGAACACAAGACCAGCTACAGACTCAGCGATTGGGACAAGTCAGCCATCGTCAAGCACGCACAACAGCACGAACACGTCATTCAATGGGACGACAGCAAGCTCATCACCACCATCAAACATTGGAACACACGCCGCATCCGAGAAGCCATCGAAATTCACCGCCACAACACAGTACCTCAAGATACAGGATTATACATCAGCGACATCTAGAAACCACTCATCAACAAGGACACAAATAGACCGCCGACACAGCCTACACAGCCAGCCACACATCACCCACCGCCACCCACAGAGGAAACCGAGCAGCTTAGCGCCACTCAAATCCGCAACCAGCACACCGAAATGCAACAGCCAGCCAGCCAGCCAACCGTACACCACCCACCGCTACCCGCAGGAGATCCTGGCGTCACCCGCCTCCGCGACCAGCGAGCCGAAAGATTACAGCGCCGCCAGCGTCAACAGCCAGCCAGCCAGCCAGTCGAACATCAACCGCCGCCACCCGCAGAGCAGCCTTGCGTCACCCACGTCCGCGACCAGCGAGCCGAGAGATTACAGCGCCGCCAGCGTCAACAGCCAGCCAGCCAGCCAGCCGAGCATCAAACGCCGCCACCCGCAGAGCAGCCTTGCGTCACCCACGTCCGCACCCAGCGAGCCGAGAGACTACAGCGCCGCCAGCGTCGGCAGCACACACAACGCGTCGCCGATAGCGCTCCTAATCGATAGTACGTCACCCGCGTCCGCAACCCCTAGCCTTAAAGCCGCGTACGCCAACAGATCCCCACTCCTGACGACGGATAGTGAACCTATTCGAAACGTCGAGTCCCTCCTACCATCCACCCTCTCCTCGCAATACCAACAGTTCTTTCTAGGACTATCAACAGTCCTTTCTAGGACTACCAACTGTCCTTTTTAGGACTCTCCTAGAAAGAATACCAACAGTCCTTTTCAGGACTATCCCAACAGTCCTTTCTAGGACTAACAACAGTCCTTTCTAGGACTACCAATTGTCCTTTTTAGGACTCTCCTAGAAAGAATACCAACAGTCTTTTTCAGGACTATCCAAACAGTCCTTTATAGGACTACCAACAGTCCTTTCTAGGACTATCAACAGTCCTTTCTAGGACTACCAACAGTTCTTTTTAGAACTATCCTAGAAAGAATACCAACAGTTCTTTTCAGAACTACACCAACATTCCTTTCTAGGACTACCATAGTCCTTTTCAGGACTTACCAATCCACCCATCTCACATGGTGTACCCGTAAACCACACGTATTATATACACCACCATGGAAACCGATACTTACAAGCAACATTTAACAGATATGTTATCGTATATTCTTTCACATAGTTGGTGATTAAAGCTTATTTTTCATTTGTTTGTAAAAAATCAAGTAGGTCTCTGTCTGTGCATGCCATGTACCCTCTCGTTGGAATCGACCATTTAAAAAAAAAATTTTTATTGACAAACTGTCATACAAATCATATTGTTAACAAAATATAATTTACATCAAAATATGTTATAGTTTACAAAAATAAGAACAAGTAGGTTAAAGACAAAGTGAGAACAAACACAAACTGTTATAGTTTACACAAATAAGAACAAGTAGGATAAAGAACAACATAATTAATGCTGACTTCAAAGAATATTTATATGATTCAGTAGAGTGTATACTTTACATTTCTAAGATTGCATCTTTATTTTTTTCCAAATGATTTCCTTACTATGTTTACTTCTCCATTTTGTTTCCTCCCCAAAAAGCACATATATCTTTGTAAAATTCAACTGTGTTTGCTCTCTAAATAAAATAAAGGATCCTTAATTTATTAACACATTTTGAAAGAGTAATTTTTTGTTAATGTTTACCTCCTTTCCTACCAAAATAATATCTTCATACTCAACTTCACCTTTTCAGTGCCTATTTTAATCTTTGAACAAAACTTACTAAATTTCTCCCAAATTAATTGAGAAAAAATACAATCAAAGAATAAATGATAATATTTTTAAACACAATTACTTTTAAATTCAAATTTCTCCCAAATTAAAGGGGTAGTACAGTTTTGGTAAGGCTGAACTTTAGTAACCAAAACCTGCACAGTAACATTACAAACTGATATTCATAACTCCGCCATGCTCGAAAGGTTTACAAAAATACAAACGACTAAGTAAAAAGCCTCTTATCATTCAAAAAGCGCAATTAAAACACGAGAGGGCGCTCTCTAATAAGGCATTGGTTTCAACCATTTTTCATACAAAATTATGCATGTGATGTTTTGTTGAAATAATGATTAAATAGAGAGATCGTCAACTATTTAAAAACCGCTTTTGAACATTTTTGAAAAAGTGTAAGCATTTTCTTTATTTTTTCAAAAATTCATCGTATTCATTTGGGGCCCAAATAAATACGTTCGGATATATTTATTGATATTTCAGCCATTTTTAAACCGATTTTGACCAAATAAAGTTTATTCTGCCCTTAAAATTGCATGTTCTTTCAAATTCGACACTGAGTTTTTCATTACCTCACGAGAAAATTGTGTTGTGCAGCGCCCTCTCTACCAAAACTGAACTACCCCTTTAATTGAGAAAAAATACAATCAAAGAATAAATGATAATTATTTTTAACACAATTACATTTAAAGGGTCTTAGTAACATTGTCCAATCATAGAAATCCAACTGGAGTTCTAGCGGTTCCCTCATACCTTGTTGTATTCGTACTAACAAAAAAAGCATGGGACAGGTTTCGGTTTTTCAAATTTTCCTTTCGTTAAAAATATATTTATTATTGAAGTGTTCAGATATTAAATTATCCACTGGACCGCAAAAACCGTGTACAAAGTGAGTGAAATGAGTCAGTAAATATCACTTTGCATTTTTGTTCACTACTCGGCTATATAACGTCCATTTAACTTGAAATTTTCACACAACACCCAGTGGACATATCAGATAACAAACATATACATTGTATCAACCACTCATCACTTTTTGCACATGTCAACAAAGTTACTAGATCCCTTTAATACACAATGCTGATTTGATTAACTTAAATCGAAACAATATTCATTAGACATAAGCAATTTGTGAAGCAATTTAAAATTAAATTGTGCTAAACGACGTTCTACAATGTCAGTTACCTTTTTCTTCCAAACATCAGACCAATTAAATTTGTTATGAAAATACTCATTCCAATATTGTTTAACATGAGGTGGGATAAAATGTGTTTCCATCAAACTTGTATAAAGAACTTTTAATAGCTTACGAGACAATAAGTCTGCTGGTGCAAAGTGTTACCGGTAGACTTTGTCTTTTAGGCCAGGCACAAGTTGAGCCACAAGTTGAGAATTGGGGCCATTGTCGCCAGCACCCTAACATTTAAGAGATGTAACATCTCTCTGCACAAAATCTAATTGTCGCCGGCGACAATGTTTTGTTTTGCAACGGCGACAATTTGTGCGGTAACAAGGCGCAAGAGAAAAGTGAAAGCTCAAAGTGATTTAGGTTAAATTTGACACAGTTAATAGATCACTTTAATTTTGTAACTTATATTGAATTAGTTGATAATTTCGTCACCAACTACAGTTCTGCACCCGTTTCAGTGCGTAGTAAGAAAACAAAAGTATTATGATAAAATAACATAAAAACTGGCGTGTAATATTTGCTAATATCAGTTTGCTATTCTAAAATATAAGAACGTTTCCAACTACTAGTAATTTGTATAATGACAATTTCGTCACTTGCCACACCCGTTTCAACGCGTTGTAAAAAGAAATGAATAATAAAATGTTATCAAATACCGTCAAAATGGCTGTGTATTAATTAGTTGTATTATTTAACCGTTCTCAGAAATGTGGTAAAAAGGTAAAGTCTCTATATATAACTTTATTATCAGTGGTATTTATTGTTTGCGAGGCTAAGTTGAACGCATTACAAAACATAAAATGTTATCAAATATCTTGTATCGTTACTCTGCTTTACTATTGTCAATATGTTTATTATAAGTATTTATTTCCACAAATGGGTGGAATGGCAGAAGCGGATTTTCAAAGAAGTCCCATGATATCACCTGCATCTGCATGTATGATATACTGCATATTAAAATACAAAGAATGAAGTATTATCAAATGCCTTCCAAACACCCACAGAGTTGTTATTTGTTTTAATATTTCTTACATTTTGTTAAATGCCAGTATCAAATTTATATAGATCTGGGTGCGGCGTGCTCTATTTAGCTATACTCGGTTAAATAGTAAATGCGATACACATCAATTATCTCCACAAATTGTATAAAAGACCTAACAGTTCCATCGAGGTATATCACAACTTTTCCATCAGCCTTCGCTAGATCTGCGCGCCTAGTTCCGAGACATCGGAACCGACTACAGGGACAACCATCTACAACACCATCTCATCTAGAACGAGAAAGGGCAAGTTTCCTACCATGGCGCACTACAAACTGTTGTCAGCCTCCCTGATGGTTGTTCTTCTACTGGTGATCATGAAATCTGGTGAGTCAAAATCTAATTTAGACAAATATTATAAACCCCTC
This sequence comes from Echinarachnius parma, assembly GCA_037951105.1. NCBI lineage: Eukaryota > Metazoa > Echinodermata > Echinoidea > Clypeasteroida > Echinarachniidae > Echinarachnius > Echinarachnius parma. The sequence goes on from JBAMJV010005872.1 coordinate 62,310, forward strand.
AAAAAAAGTTCGGAAACTCAAGTTTGATCGATCATATCTCTCGTATTTTTAAATAAGAATACTACAAATTGGTGACACAATAAAGCCTCATTATATACCTTTCAAACGGTGCATTATGTGTAGTGATTATGCAATTGGGGCGATCGCAGTAGCCCAGAGAATAGGGGGAGGCAGGAAGTGAAATGTCGCAAAATGGCCCAAATGCATTTAATTTACGAGTGCATGACTGTGTTGACCAATTTTCTAAAGGTTAACATTCTATTGAATACTGCCACCCTTTCCATTCATCAAAATTGTTGAATTTGATACCATTTTAATGGAAATTATCTCTTCATTACGGTGGCATATTAATCGTAAGGATTATGCAAATGGGGTATGTGCAGCGAACCGGAATATGGAGATGGGTCGAGTGTGAAATCTGACAAAAAGATATTGAGTTGACAAAAAATCAAAGCGTTGCATTTTGTTCGAGCTTTTGGGAGGATTTTTTAGCATTTTAAATAAAATATTCATGATTTAAATTGATATCAACGGAAAGCCCAACAACTCTTCTGTATGAAAATGTGAAATTTATGATGATTTTAGCAAAGGGCGGCTGCAGGGAGATGAATGTGGGGGAGCCTCAAAAGTGACCCATTTCAAAACGCTCTGATTTGGTGTCGGTATCCAATACCATTGTGTAGAGGATGTAATGCGACTTGAATGAGTTGGCCATGAATGAGAAGAATTCAATTGAAAACGCATGAATAGTGACTCAGTTGTGCCTTGAAATCAGAGCGTTTCAAAATGGGTCACTTTTGAGGGTCCCCCACATTCATTTCCCTACAGCCGCCCTTTGCTAAAATCATCATAAATTTCACATTTTCATACAGAAGAGTTGTTGGGCTTTCCGTTGATATCAATTTAAATCATGAATATTTTATTTAAAATGCTAAAAAATCCTCCCAAAAGCTCGAAAAAAATGCAACGCTCTGATTTTTTGTCAACTCAATATCTTTTTGTCTGATTTCACACTCGACCCATCTCCATATTCCGGTTCGCTGCACAAACCCCATTTGCATAATCCTTACGATTAATATGCCACCGTAATGAAGAGATAATTTCCATTAAAATGGTATCAAATTCAACAATTTTGATGAATGGAAAGGGTGGCAGTATTCAATAGAATGTTAACCTTTAGAAAATTGGTCAACACAGTCATGCACTCGTAAATTAAATGCATTTGGGCCATTTTGCGACATTTCACTTCCTGCCTCCCCCTATTCTCTGGGCTACTGCGATCGCCCCAATTGCATAATCACTACACATAATGCACCGTTTGAAAGGTATATAATGAGGCTTTATTGTGTCACCAATTTTTAGTATTCTTATTAAAAAATACGAGAGATATGATCGATCAAACTTGAGTTTCCGAACTTTTTTTGAGGGGTTTATATTACCAGAGCCGGTTTCGGCACGAGGAGACTTAAAATGTGCTGTTTCAGCATGTTCAGGGCATGAAAGACGATGCATATTCCGAGCTCCAGCATTGCAACACAAACGTGGTATAGTATGAGAGGTCTCGGCCCCACGCACTCACACTGTTTTGAGGGGCCGATACTTGAACAGTTTCACAGTTTTGAGTGCAAACACATTTTCTTTGCTCATTTTTGAATTTATATTGTTTATTTCTGGTCATTTTCTCTATCATGTATATGTTGGGTGAAAGATATTATAAGTTTGATTAATTTTGGATTGTTTTTTTGGTTTGTTGGTTTGTTTTTTTGTTTGTTTTTGTTTTGTTTTGGGGGGAAGGGGGGGGGGGGGGGAGTTTTCGACTTAGAATGCCAGTGACTGTACAGCTATATGGCATGTGTGTGTATCGTGTGATGCAAATATTCGACATTGGCACTCAAGGAGTTTAACAGCCTGGTCACATCTCACCGGATAGCGTAAACGGATGCCCGACGGAGAGTACATTTTTTAATCAGTTCGTCTCCGTTCGTATGCGTTTCTTGTCCGCTCCTTTTCAGGCGGTGTATATTGTTCTATCCGGAAGAATGTTTCGCGCATGAAACAATGGACACGACTTCCACCACCGAATAATTTGGTTACGCGAATGTATATTCGTCGATCATCCGTTAAGGCCTGGTCACATACCACCGGATAGCGTAAACAGATGCCCGACGATAATAAAAATTTGCGAAATCAAATTACCCGGTGGTGAAAGTCCACTCCATTGCTCTATGCACAAACATTCCACCGTATAGAACAACGTACTCCCCCTATAACAAGATATTGACAATAAACGTAAACGAACGGAGACGTATGGATTGAACATTTTGCTCTCCGTCAGGCATCCGTTTACACTATCCGGTGACGTGTGACTGTTCCTTATCCCTTTAAACATTTCTTTTCAGATCCTACCGAGGGAGGCTCAGCCGAGAAAGAGATATTTACTTGTAAGGCCGAGAGAGAGTCAGAAATATGTGTCTGTTCTTGCAGAGGGAAACCGAGCTCAGGTGAGATTATTGGTAATTTTTAATTTTTAAAGACATTTGAAAACGTTTCGTCTTGCATAACGTAATTATATAAAAACACTCAAACGGCACAATTAGTGGGTCTGATATATATACATTTAATTGTTAAAGTAATAACTAATCAAACTTAATTTTAGTAACTTAAACATGAACGATATCATGAAAAAAAAATAATACTTATAATTCGACTATGCATAAATGGTACAAACACACATAAATGGCTAGGTTAGAAGGCTGCTTTCATTAAAAAAGCAGCCGTTAACACAAGAGGGCGCCCTCTAGATACTTGACGGTTTCAACCAGTTTTATAGAAAGTTTTCAATGTGTTGTTGACTCAATAGAGAAATCATCAACAATGATCTGATAAAACCCGAACAATTATGTAAATCGTAGTTGTACGACTCTGCTCCTTCTTTTAGTGGGGCAGATTAACTGGCCAATATATATGGGTGAATTGTGCACTTTGTGATAAAAGCGTGAAATTGAACACACAAGAAGATAAGGTGATTCTAAGCAAATTTAGAAATGGAGCCAACGCGGACCTGACCCCTTTTGGCCATGGCCGCCATTTTTCAAAACGGCTGCCAGGGTGTACCTTCGTATGGCTATATCTCAAAAACTGCTTGACTGATTTGTATGAAACTGGGTACCTGCATGCACTTAGTAAAAACGATGATCTGGTGAAATATTGGGGTGATGAGCTCAAAGGTCAAAGGTCACAAAGCTAATTATATATATATGCAAAAAGACAAGCAAACATAGTACATGTATGCACCTTGAGGAATATATGTCAAAGGTCATGGGTTGCTTATTGGCTTCCAGTCTTTACAGGGTTGGCGGGGAAATATTGGATATCAGAGGCAGAAAATACAACCATATATACATGTAATGGTAGCTACTGCACTGGAAATAAGATGCCCATCTGGTAAATGTGGGCAAAGTAGGAATATTATTTAATGCTCAATACTATTAAAATTATGATATTCTGTCTTTAATATACTTTACATTTAAATAATTTTTATCTATATAGCAACTAATATGAAATATTCAACTCCAAGTGCTTAACAACTTTATTTTTAAACTCAGTAATCGAAAATACACCCACGGTCTCTCTGAATTACTTAAAAGTGCACTTTCTCAACTCCCCAGGGGTTATTTTAGCCAACTATCTCATAAAGATGCTGACATGCTTTACTAACACCCTCCATTTCTACCGAGTACTTTTCAGTTGTATCTTCGCTTTTCCCCTTATGCAAGTGTTTGTGATTCAATATTTCCTGCAACTGGCTGCTGATTAATAATTTTGTCTGAACTAAGTTTGTCAATTTGGTTATTATGTGTAAGAATAGTGTTGCTATACATTAAATTTGTCTATATGCCAACTTGTATATTGGTCATATTGACAATAATATACAGTTCTTTTCGTCTTATTTCCAGTGAGGATATGCATGGCTACATGTATAGAGTAATCATGTGCCTTAAAGGGGAAGGAAATCCCAGCCTCATTTTCATTCTGTCGAATCATCTGTTGTGTGTCAAGTAACATTTAGTTTAAAGGGGCAGGAAATCCCAGAATGTTGACATACTAGATGTGATGAGAGCATAACTCCTGTCATTGCTAGACTAGTCACTTATTTCCTCTCAAGTGAATATTCCCGATTACAAAAATAATCAATATTGTATGGACCACTGTCGTCTGCTTTCAATGCCCACAGGAGGCGGCAATTTCTTTAACTTCTCGCGGTGAAATGACGTGGCAGGCGGGGACAATGCGGAGAACATCGTAACCCGCTATTGTGTTCTACACCTGCCACCTCACTTCACCGCGAGAAGTTAAAGAAATGGCCGCCTCCTATCTATCTCCTGGTCTATAAAATATTGATTTTTTTTTTGTAATCGGGAATATTCAAGAGGAAATGAGTGACTAGCAATGACTGGAGTTATGCTCTCATCACATCCAGTAAGTCAAAAGTCTGGGATTTCCTGCCCCTTTAAACTAAATGTTACTTGACACACAACAGATGATTCGACAGAATGAAAATTAGACAAAGTCATACACAGACTATTATGACCTGGTGCCACAAACCCCTTAAGTTGCCAAATATAAAGCTGAGACGATGGATACATTGTCTATGTTGTTGCTGGATTGTTAACTCTGTTCATGTTAATTGGCAGTTCTTACTACATTACTATTTTAAGGAAAGCTGAGATTCTGGAGAACTTTTGGGTACACAAATCAGCAAATTGAAATATGGCGAGCTCATTAAGGTTTTGTGATGCTACAGGTCTCGTGTGGTCCATATTTTAACTGGAAGTATACTAGTTAAAGAGTAAATCAGTTTTCTACTAAGTTGCTGTTGTATGATAATGAAATCCACATAGGGATATGTGCGACGGATCACTGAAGTGATGCAGTTTTAAAACTGTAAATTAAAACATATGTGGACCAGTAATATTTAAGACAAATTAAAATAAGCAAAGAAAATCGGGCCTCCCTGAGAATCGAACCCAGTCCTCACTATGTTAGAATCTAAAAAAATGAATCTCTTCAGTGATCCCTTGCTCATACTCCTAAGTTGATTTCATTATCTTTCAAGTTTGTGTCTGCTAGGTTTGTATAGCTTCTAACTAGCACGACCATATAAAAGGATTGCTGGGATGGACAATCATCACTAGCACTGCATGGTCTAGTAATTCGAAGGTCTTGGGTTTGATTCCCGGTGAAGCACAATCTTCTTTGCTCATTTTCATTCATATTGTATTAATATATTTATATCATACATTTCTGGTCAGTTTTCCCAGTTTGAATGTATAGTCTGGTCTTGTCAGGCCTAGGATTAGAAAGCCAGGTCAGAGCATCAGGGAAACATCAAAGAGGGCAGTGATTAACGTCATTTCATTTTCATTTTCTTTTTTCATTTCATATTATTTTAACCAAATATCAAATACATAAAATACAATAAAATCAACAAATTGTTGAGGTGCCCATTTAAGCATAGCTTGTAATAATAAACTAATTAACTAAATACAATTTACAAATAATGTCAAATTAGGCATAAGGTAAAAATAACTGATACATCGCATACCCACCATAATAGAGAAAACAGATTTGGGATTGAAAGAAAGCAGAAGATAAAAGAAGGAGTAAAGGGGTCAAGGAGTAGTAGAGTGAAGTACATAAAGGAATAGGAATGGAACACAAATGCACGACAATATATACAAGATTAGGAAGATGACACCAAATATGGACAACTCATATAATAATAGTTGCAAGTATAGCTAAAGTATCATTAATATAAAACAATGTGGTTACACTGCTGCACTGCCTGGTCTGGATTCCAACACTGGTATGGCTATCTTTCATTACCCATCAATGAAGATTATGGGCCGTTCTTATGTTTGTGCATGGAGTATTCAAGCCTTTCAGCAGGGTAACCCATTGCTTTCTGGGGAGGATGAAACATGCTGGCTCAGGGTCATGTATAAGTTATTAGTAAGGAAATCCAATTCTGCCCAGGTTTGTATAGTTGATTGCATCCAAAGATAACTGACACACAGTACATGATGTATGCCACAAACTAAGTGTTATCATAATTCTGATCCTATTATCTTCCAATATAATCTTTGGTCAAGTCTATGTACAGTGTGTTATAATCATATCACACTTTCCTCTGTAGACCACTTGGAGTTTGTTTAAACTTGTTTGACTGTTCTTTTCAGTGAGCAATATAGTTTCTTTGGATCAATGTATGCACTATGCGGGAACTATACTCCTCACAAAAAGTTCCACAATCCAAGTTTGAGCGTTCATATCTCTCTTATTACTTAATTACCGTTTATGAATGTGGTATCATTGGAAAGCTTGTATTCGCCCATTTCCATTCATATGACATTTGCTATGAATATTTTATTATGGAATGTGCATGACACTCGAATATTGGGCAAAGTCAAAAGTGAAATGTCACAAAATGCATTGATATTGTCAACAGTGTACCCTCCTTTTGTTAGGAGAATAAAGTATTCTGAATGATGTTAAATCGGTCATGCGTGAATGTCAATGGCGAATGATCATTTTCTATGGGGGATAAAATGTTTCTTTATGAATTTGAGGTGGTGAACTAACGTTTGTGTATGTTGTTAGGAAGATGTAATGTGTTTTATTGACTTATTGAGAAATTATCAATATGTTTGACTTTTACACACTATTGCCGCAAGTTTGTCAGTTGTCCACCACAATTACAGAACAAACGTCACTTTTGCGTTGTCCAAACAACAGTAAAAATCATGATTGTATTCATGACCACTTCAGAATCATTCCATCCTCAAGGGGAAATGATAATACGCCATTGACATCATGCATTATCGCCTCAACATCATTAAAAACATCTCAATTACATGATAAATCATATTGACAAAATCAATGCATTTTGCAACATGTCACTTTTGACCCTTATTCGGATGTAATGCACATTCCATGTTACAAAATCCGTAACAAATGTCATACCAATGTAAAGGGGTGTAAACAAGCTTTCCAATGCTACCAAATTCATGAACAGTACTAAAGTAATAATAGAGATATGAACGCTCAAACTTAAATTGAGGAAATGTTTGCAACAATCTTTATGCAAATCAAACATAATGATAATTTCTCAATCAGTCAATAAAACACAATACATGATAGATAGATATAGATAGATAGATATATCAGTATTTATTGAACAAAATTAACAAGACTGTAGTCCGAAGACTAAAATGCCTTACATGAACATATGAACATACATGAATAAATAAATTACAACACAATACAAATATAATTTAACATCAAAATACAACAAAATGATACATATTTATGAATGCATTTGGCAAGAAAGGCACTAACATTACAAATGTGATTATTATAATATGCATATTCTCATTTAATTTTAATTTTAATATAACAATAACAAAGAACCAATTTACTAATTCGTTACTTACTTTTAAATATATATGTAATACTAACTAAATATTGAATCTAACAAGATGTAAATTAATACAGTACATGTATATCTTTTGAAAATTTACAATAATAAGCATCACAAAAATGCAAAAATAAGAGCATGGAAATTATTTAATTAAAGGATATCAAATCCCACTATCTATTTTATATCATATTCCTAATATAAATTAAGTTTATCATACTCAATAATGAGTAGATCTAACAATCAAATGTAATATTAAAAGGGAAGCAATACAGGGTATAAAGATTGAGTAATAAAACAAGTCTTAATTCATGTTATAATCCTAACACAAATTAAATTTATCGTATTCCATTTATACAAAGTACATTATTACAAACTATGTTTAATTAAAATTGAGTAAATACAATTGTTTAACTTGTATTATATTCTTAACAGAAATTAAATTTAACATTCAATAGCAAATCCAAAGTATCATCAATTAAAATTGAATAACTAGACATGAAATTCGTCATAGACGAATTAGGTGATCGGGGCCATTTGAAAATTTATCCTTTGAACCTTTCCACAACAAGTTTAAACCAATTTTATTTGGAGGAAATCTTAATGAGGACAAATTATTCAGAGGTCTATCTCTAAGGATTTGCAATCCAAGATGGCGTCCAAAAAAGCAGTTGTTTTGTATTGTTATTGTGAAGATCATATTAATTATCTTAAATAAGGGTCTTATTGAAGTACACAATATTATGTGGGACACATGTGCAGAGTTTATCTAGGTTCGAACTCCATATTGATTGCAAGCATGTACCCTTCATGCCCTGAACATCTTATTACATGTAGCTGGAAATTATAAGGTCTATACAAATGGTTGATTTAGTATTTTAAAAAATAGATGTATTTTTGTTTCCACTATTAAAAATAGCGGGGAATTATTGTACAGGCCATTGCCTCCCCCCCCCCCCCCCCCACACCCCACCCAAAAAAGGAGGGGGGTATATTACCCATCCCACCCCCCCTCCCCGATCTATACGCCCGTGAACTCTACCAGTCCAAACTGGAGCTAATCTATGACCAGGATCATCTTACAAGATGATCTTTTACAAGTGTCTTTATTCACGTCCGTAGGACACTATAATACAACACATAAATATACACTTTCCAAATTGAAAAGGGTTAAGGTTTCCAGATAGAGTCTGCTTTTTGTCACACTGGCTCTACTAAACTACACTTTTCACATTGGTGATATATTCCTAATATTTTTCTACAAAATATATTAACTGTACTAATTTCATTACTTTCATTACAACTAAAATTTCATATAGCATTTTCCATACGAAAGCATTAATTTAGTCAGTATGCATGTCTAAAACAACAAAACAATGTATTATCGAGACAAGTATTAATCCCCACTCGTGATATCTGAAGCATTATAGATATCCAATAATTATCACACACCATCATTAACACGTGTACATTGAATCAGGAATAATCACCTTTAATGCACAGCATACTCGATCCCACCTTTGTCATATTCTGAAACATAATAGATCATCCAATAATCATCCACCACCATCATTAACACGTCGTGTACATAAAATGTTCCGTCATGATATGTTAGTCAACACACACCTCTCTTAAATTGTTTACTCCATGGTATGAAACACACATGCATGATATGAATGAGAAAGGATATTGTGCTATACGTTTGGTGTTTAAACATACAGTGAGAATCACAAATCCTTCCCCCATGCCATTATTTCATTCTAATAGGGATACTACGCACAAATGCTAGGGGTGAGAGACTATTTTGACCGTTACTGGAAGGAGGGGCGTTCATAAAATTGTATGATGTAGTATGAGGGAGCGAAGACCCATAACATTGGGGAGGGTGTCTGGTCTCGTTAATTGGCAACGCATTATATGCATAGATTTGATGTAGCGCTGTATTGAAAATCAATTACTGTTTTCAAACATCTATATTAAAAACGCATAAGTTACGAAACAAAAGAAATATAACGCTTACCTGGAATTCTTGAAATATTTGTATGCTAAAGTGCAATAAAGGAAAAACAAATGTTGCCATTATTGAGCAAATTAATAGGAACATATTATTTCCCTCAATATCTCCACTACAACATATCAAAATTGTAGGGACGTATTCGAGCGGTGATCGAAGGGATAGCAAGCACAAGGTGCACCTTCCAAACATAATACAAAATGTATGGAAATCAATCCAAAATTAATTTTCGCTTTTCATGCAATTTGATGACGTCATGATGTCCTGTTTGCGAACTTTGATATCGCACTATACCTTCAACTCATACTCTATCACGAAAACATAACGTCCAAAATACTGAACATGGATTTTCAAATTTATGATCAATTGAACAGGGCATGTTTTACCACATCTATCACATATTTTACGTATGGCAGCACGGCGGATTTCATGTGTAGCACGCGGCGCATCGCACATTTCCGTCGAAGAGATAGTAATTGTTCAGAATCGTTCCCAGGCTACAAGATATAAAACCTTGGACAGATTCAAGCAGAATTGAACGCGATATCGAATCCAAACACGATATATACATAATCGCAAATGATAAATCCGTGAAAACTGCTAATGTTAACTTCTCATGGTCATATGATTACATAAATGAGTTTGGTGGCGATAAGGATGCATGACGTTGTATCTACAACTCATTCGTCTGCAAGGAAAAATATTTTAACAAAAATTGCCCGTGGATTTTAAAATTATTATCAATTAAAAAAGGGCATATTTTGTATACTATTTTTTTGTGCATAGCAGACTCGCGGATTTTTAAGCTTTACGCCCTCCTGTTCGAGCGTTTTTGTCGAGGAGATCCTGGAAACTGTTTTAAAATTATCATAGAGAAAAAATATTGGAACAGTTTCCCAAAAAAAAAACGCCATTTTTTTGTTCCGTGCGCGCTACGCGTGAAAAAGCGCGCGCAGCAAACGCGCACGCGGCGCAAAATTTTGAAATGGCTCTAGGAATGACCAGAAACGTATGGAAAATTGGTTCGCCGGTTGATTGAGAATTTTCAAGGATTTTATCCCTTTGACCGCGCGTCGTACGCGTCCGTCGTTGTCCGAACGACCTTGGTTCGACATATTTTATATAGCCCTTGAACTTAGCTTGGCCATGTACAGAATTGGTGAAAATATACCATTACGTAAGCAAGATATGGGCTGTTGAAATATTTCACAAAATTGGCGTCTCCATGACGTCACTAGGGTAGTACCAGTCATAATCATTACCCAGGTGCAACAATTCGGACCAAGGTCTATTATGTTCACCAGGTTTCATTATCATATCCCTAGCCCAAATTTTACAGACACGAGACACAAAAAAACGTACATAGAAAAAAAAAGAAAAACTAGACATGAAATTCGTCACTGTGACGAATTTAGGTTATACGTATGACCTTTGACCTTTTGACCTTAGACCCCTTGACATATCTTTACCACACCCCCTCCCCCCCCTCCATAAAAAAAAATGCTTCACCAACACGCCCCCCCTGAGAAAAATGTTCACCGAAATCCCCCTCAAATAATTCTCTCAGACTACCCCATCAAAAATTTCGCCTACACCCCCTCAACAAATCTCATCATCAACCCGCCCCCCCCCCGAGAAACAATCTTCACCAACAACCCCCCCCTCCCCCCCCCGATGAAAATCTTCACTGACGACCCCATCAAAATAATGTACACTGACACCCCCACTCAAACTAAATCTTTACGACACCACCCCTCAAAAAATATTCACCGACAACCCCCTCCCCCTTCGAAAACAAATCCCCAAATACAACCCCTCGAAAAGATCTTCAGTGCCACCCCCCACCCCGCCTCACAATCTTCACCGACACCCCTCCCCCCTCGAAAAAAATTACCGAAACCCACCCCCCCCCCCTTGAAAATTTTGTTGGACGAATAATACCCCCCCCCCCCCCTTGAAAAATCCTGAGTACGCCACTATCATCAGAAGTAGTCGTCGGTCTATTTATTCTTTATGTTCCAGGACACTTTTGATAATTATTTAATTTCACACAATCAAGTTGCAATTTACTACTAAAAGTGAAGTCTATGTAGATGTACAACACAAACTAATATACTTCATGAGCCTGAACGATAAGGACTCACAACCATCAGACCTATACTGCGTTCCACAATAAATTTGAAGTAAAAATCTAAAGGGGGGAGGAGTGTGATATCCTGAAGAATATTATTGATTATGCAGTATCATACTCTAAATTGTACCAATCATCATCTATCATTCCACTCTTATATTCTGTCATTCTCTCTTACTTTGTGTCATTCTCTCTATTTATTCATCACATTCCACAACTCAAACCACTGCTAGATCCTGTAAACATTGTCCAGACCTTTCCACCCTTGGTCATCCATCACCCTCTCACACACATCCACTATTGTTTTGTATGGCATTGGAAGAACCTTGCTACGTACAGTTAGTATTGAGTCAAAATTCCCTCCCCATTATTGCAGCACTAATAGGGGATTTACTACGCACAAATGCTAGGGGTGAGAGGACTATTTTGACCGTTACTGGAAGGAGGGCGTTTCATAAAATTGTATGATGTAGTATGAGGGTGAAGACCCTAACATTGGGAGGGTGTCTGGTCTCGTTATTGGCAACAGCATATATGCATAAATTTGATGTGCGCTGTATTGAGAATCAATTACTGTTTTCCAAACATCTAATTAAAAACGCATAAGTTATGAAACAAAAGAAATATAACGGCTTACTGGGAATATCTTGAATTATTTGTATGCTACCATTGCTATAGAGGGAAAACAAATGTTTCCATTATTGAGCAACATAATAGGAACACATTATTTTTCCTCCAGTATCACCGCTACAACATATCAAAATTGTAGAGACGTATTCGACCAGAATCGAAGGAGATAGACACACAACTTGCAACCTTCAAACATAACACAAAATTTATGAAATCAATCAAAAATTACATTTCGCTTTTCATGGCAAATCGATGACGTCACGATGTCCGATTGGCGATTTTTGAATATCGCACCATATCTACCAACTCATACTCTGTCCACTAATACACAACAAACAAATCTGACATGGATTTTTTCAAATTTATGATCAATTGAACAGGGCATGTTTTTAACCACATTTTTCAATATTTTACATATGCAGCACGCGCGGATTTCATGTGTAGCACGCGCGCATCGGCACATTTCCGTCGGAAAGAGATGTATTTTGTTCAGGAATCGTCCCAGGCTACAAGATATCAAAACTTGAGACAGATTCAAGCAGAATTGACCGAGATATCGGAATCCGAACACGGATATATACATAATCGCAATGATTAAAATCGTTGAAAATCTGCTAATGTTAACTTCTCAGGTTCATATGATTACATAATGAGGTTTGGTTGGGCGATAAGGATGCATGACGTTGTATCTACACTCATTCGTCTGCAAGGAAAATAATTTTTAACAAATTGCCCGGGATTTTAAAAAATTTTTTATCAATTAAAAAAGGGCATATTTTGTACATATTTGTGCATAGCAGCACTCAGCGGATTTTAAAAGTTTTCGCCGTCCCTGTTCGAGCGTTATTGGTCGAGGAGATCTGGAAACTGTTTTATTTATCATAGAAAGTATTAGAACAGTTTCCCAAAAAAGGAAAACGCAATTTTTTTTGTTCCGTGCGCCTACGCGTGAAAAAGCGCGCGCGCAACGCGCACGCGCGCAAATTTTGAAATGCTCGGAATGACTGAAACGTATGGAAATTGGTTCGCCGGTTGATTGAGAATTTTCAAGGATTTTTACCCTTTGACGCGCGCGTACGCGTCCGTCGTTGTCCGTAACGACCTTGGGTGCGACTATTTATATAGCCCTTGAACTTAGCTTGCCATGTACAGGACATTGGTGAAATATACCATTACGTAAGAGAGATATGGGCTGTTGAAATATTTCACAAAATGGCGTCCCCATGACGTCACAGGGTAGTACCGTCATAATCATTACCCCCAGGTGCACATATTTCGGTCCAAGTCTATTATGTTCACCAGGTTTTCATTATCATATCCCCAGCCAATTTTACAGACACGAGGACACAAAAAACGTACAAAGAAAAAGAATAAAAACTAGACATGAAATTCGTCACTGTGACGAATCTAGGTGATACGTATGACTTTGACCTTTGACCCCCCTAGACCCCTTGAATAATCTTCACCAACACCCCCCTCCCCCCTCCATAAAAAAAAATCTCACCAACACCCGCCCAAATTGTTCACCCGAAATTCCCCCTCAAAGTAATTCTCTCAGACTACCCCCCTCAACAAAATTTCGCCTACACCCCCCTCAACAAATCTTCATCAACAACCCCCCCCCCCCGAGAAACAATCTTCACCACACCCCCCCCCCCCCGATGAAATCTTCACTGACGACCCCCCCTCAAAAATGATCACCTGACACCCCTCAAACAAAAATCTTTACCGGACACCACCCTCCAATAAATATCACCGACAACCCCCTCCCCTTCGAAAACAAATCCCCAACTACACCCCCTCGATGTAATGATCTCAGTGCCCACCCCCACCCGCCTCACAAATCTCACCGACCCCCTCCCACCCTCGAAAAAAATTACCGAAACCCACCCCACCCCCTTGAAAATGTTGGTTGACGAAATAACCCCCCCCCCCCCCCCTTGAAAAATCCTGAGTACGCCACTATCATCAGAAGTAGTCGTCGTCATATTTATTCTTTATGTTCCAGACACTTTTGATAATTATTTAATTTCACACAATCAAGTTGCATTTACTACTAAAAGTGAGTCTATGTAGTATGTACAACACAAACTAATATACCTTCATGGGCTTGACTATAGACTACACACCATCAGACCTATAATGCGTCCAATAATTTGAAGTAAAAATCTAAGGGGGGAGAGGTGTGATATCCTGAAGATATTATTTGTGATTATGCAGTATCGTATCTAAATTGTACATCATCATCTTTTCATTCCACTCTTATATTCTGTCATTCTCTCTTACTTTGTGTCATTCTCTCATTTATTCATCAACAGTCCACAACTCACACCACTGGCTAGATCCTGTAAACATTGTCCAGACCTTTCCACCCTTGGTCATCCATCACCCTCTCACACTCATGCCACTATTGTTTTGTATGCATTGGAAGAACCTTGCTACGTACAGTTAGTATGAGTCAAAATTCCCCTCCCCATTATTGCCAGCACTAATAGAGATTACTACGCACAAATGCTAGGGGTGAGAGGACTATTTTGACCGTTACAGGAAGGAGGGGCGTTTCATAAAATTGTATGATGTAGTATGAGGGCGAAGACCCTAACATTGGGGAGGGTGTTCTTGGTCTCGTTAATTGGCAACGCATTATATGGGATAAATTTGATTGTGCGCTGTATTGAGAAACAAATTACTGTTTTCAACAATCTAATTAAAAACGCCATAAGTTACGAAACAAAAGAATATAACGGCTTACCTGGAATTTATTGAAATATTGTATGATAAATTGCAATAAAGGAAAAACAAATGTTGCATTATTTGAGCAAATTAATAGGAACATATTATTTTCCCTCAATATCTCCTCTACAAACATATCAAAATTAGTAGACGTATCGAGCGGAATCGAAGGAGATAGAACGCACACAACTGACCTTCAAACATAATACAAAATTTATGAAATCAATCAAAATAAATTTTCGCTTTTCATGGCAATTGATGGACGTCATGATGTCGGTTGCGAACTTTGAAATCGCACTATACCTACACTCCATACTCTATCACGAAACAACATACGACCAAATACTGACACGGGATTTTCAAATTTATGATCAATTGAACAGGGCATGTTTTTACCACATTTTCAAATATTTTTCATATGGCAGCACGCGCGGATTTCATGTGCAGCACGCGCGCATCGGCCATTACCGGTCGAAAGAAATAGTAATTGTTCAGAATCGTCCCAGCTACAAGATATCAAAACTGGGACAGATCAAGCAGAATTGACCGAGATATCGGAATCCCAAACACGATATTCACATAATCGCTAATGATAAAATCGTGGAAAACTGGTAATGTTAACTTCTCATGGTCATATGATTACATAATGAGGTTTGGTTGGCAATAAGGATGCATGACGTTGTATCTACAACTCATTCGTCTGCAAGGAAAAATATTTTTAACAAAAATTGCCCGTGGATTTTAAAATTATTATCAATTAAAAATGTGGCATATTTTGTACATATTTTGTGCATAGCAGCACTCGCGGGATTATAAAGTTTTACGGCCCTCCCTGTTCTAGCGTTTTTGGTCGAGGAGATCTGGGAACTGTTTTAATTTATCATAGAAAGTATTGGGAACAGTTTCCAAAAAAAAAAAAAAAGCCATTTTTTTGTTCCGTGCGCGCTACGCGTGAAAAAGCGCGCGCGCAATCAGCGCATGCGCGCAAATTTTGAAATGCTCGGAATGACCTGGAACGTATGGAAAATTGGTTCCAGCCGGTTTGATTGAGAATTTTTCAAGGTTTTATTATCTACCTTGGACGCGCGCGTACGCGTCGTCGTTGTCCGAACGACTTGGTGCGACATTTTATATAGCCTTGAACTTAGCTTGCTCATGTACTAGAATTTGGTGAAAATATACATTACGTAAGGAAAAGGTACTGGCTGTTGAAATATTTCACAAAATGGCCGGTCTCCAATGACGTCACAAGAGTAGTACCGTCATAATCATTACCATGGTTGCACAATGTCGGACCAAGGTCTATTATGTTCACCAGGTTTCATTATCATATCCCCAGCCAAATTTTACAGACACCGAGGACACAAAAAACGTGCAAAGAAAAAGAATAAAATAAACTAGACATGAATTCGTCACTGTGACGAATTAGGTGATACGTTTTGACCTTTGACCTTTGCCTTATCGACCCCTTGAATAAATCTTCACCAAAAACCCCCCTCCCCCCCTCCATACAAAAAATCTTCACCAACACCGCCCCCCTGAGAAAAATGTTCACCGAAATCCCCCTCAAATAATTCTCTCAGACTACCCCATCAACAAAATTTCGCCTACACCCCCCTCAACAAATCCTCATCAACACCACCCCCCCCCCCGATGAAAATCTTCACTGACGACCCCCTCAAATAATGTTCACTGACACCCCTCAAACAAAATCTTTACCGACACCCCCCTCAAAAAATATTCACCGACAACCCCTCCCCTCGAAAACAAATCCCAACACTACAACCCCTCGAAAAGATCTTCAGTGCCACCCCCCACCCGCCTCACAAATCTTCACCGACACCCCTCCCCCCTCAAAAAAAAATTTTTAACCGACACCCACCCCCCCCCCCCCCCCTTGAACATTGTTGTTGACGAAAATAACCCCCTCACCCTTGAAAAATCCTGAGTACGCCACTATCATCAGAGTAGTCGTCGTCATATTTATTCTTTTGGTTCCAGGACACTTTGATAATAATTAATTTCACACAATCAAGTTGCATTTACTACTAAAAGTGAAGTCTATGTCGTATGTACAAACACAAACTAATATACCTTCATGAGCCTGAACGTATAGGACTACACACATCAGACCTATATTGCGTCCACATTACTTGAAGTAAAAATCTAAAGGGGGGAGGAGTGTGATTCCTGAGAAGATTATTTGATTATGCAGTATCGTACTCTAAATTGTACCATCATCATCTTATCATTCCACTCTTATATTCTGTCAATTCTCTCTTACTTTGTGTCATTCTCTCTATTTATTCCATCAAATTCCACAACTCACACCACTGGCTAGATCCTGTAAACATTGTCCAGACCTTTCCACCCTTGGTCTATCCATCACCCTCTCACACACATCCACTATTGTTTTGTATGCATTGGAAGAACCTTGCTAGCTACAGATAGTATGAGTCAAAATTCCCTCCCCAATATTGCAGCACTAATAGGGATTAATTACGCACAAATGCTAGGGGTGAGAGGACTATTTTGACCGTTACTGGAAGGAGGGGCGTTCATAAATTGTATTGATGTAGTATGAGGGCGGAAGACCCCTAACATTGGGGAGGGTGTTCTGGGTCACGTTAATTGGCAACGCATTATATGGATAAATTTGAAGTGCGCTGTATTGAGAATCAATTACTGTTTTCAAAACATCTATTAAAAACGCCATAAGTTACGAAACAAATAAATATAACGGCTTACCTGGAATTTATTGAAATATTTGTATGATAAATTGAAATAAAGGAAAAACAAATGTTGCCATTATTTGAGCAAATTAATAGGACATTATTATTTTTCCTCAATATCTCCTCTACAACATATCAAAATTGTAGACGTATCGACCAGAATCGAAGGAGATAGACCACACAACAGCAACCTCAAAACATAACACAAATTTATGAAATCAATCAAAATTTAAATTTCTCTTTTCATGGCAAATTGATGACGTCACGATGT